>WSTX01002690.1:0-29046 GCA_019633405.1 Tulasnella sp. 408 | reverse complement strand
CGTCCGACGTAGGGCGTTAATTTCGTTAACCCCGTCCCAAGTGAGTGTATCAAGTTTCTGAGGACATTCTCGACGACTTAACACGCCGAAAACTACTCCTTCTGTTCCGTGTAGCATGTGCGGTTTCCTGTTTCAAGATGGTTGTACCTACAACGTGCCCGGTCACCGACCTGTCCTGCACGTGCAACGACCCTAATTGGATTGGACCAATTGCTACCTGTCTTCGTAATTCCTGCGCCAGCCAAGACCTTGTAACCGCCCAATCATTTATCATGACAACGTGCAGCACCTATGTCAGTATACTCACACTGAAATGTCAAACTGTTCCGATGACTGATGCACGTCCACGCAGGTTGTTGACGTTACGTCTCTCATCATCTAAGCGGCGACGTCAAGAGTAACGCCCAAACGGTCTACATCTCGGAGAAAGGATTCTCCTAGTTATGTGACGCTGCGCTTGGTTCTAGCGTATTGAAACACTCTCACTGATGTGGGAACGGAAGTTTTACTCTTCTTGCTCACTGGTTCCCCCAGTCATGTGGTCCTTTTTAGGCGTATTGCTCGGTCTGTTTGTCTCGCTATCTCGTTTCCGTCTCAGAATGTTTTCTAGAACTTTGTATCTAACTCTTTTTGGGTCTCATGGTTTCAATGTACATGTTCCGCGAATGTTCGAAACGCCCTGCTTCTACATCCCACGGTGAAAGTCCTCCCCCCGAGCCTGGCAAGCTCACCGCGCCTTGTGAGTGCGCCGGAGCATCCAAGTACAGCCTGCTGCACCTGGAATGCCAATTTTGCGGTGCACCACATCAATTTTAGGCACAGCTGCTTTGCCCGTTTCGTATCCTCGCTGCTTGACGTTTTTGGTTCCACACCTACGGAGGTGCATTCCTTTGCCACTTGCATATCGCGCTCTTCGTTCCTTGATATCCGTCCCCTACATTCATGACCACGTGGAACACAATTCGACTAGCTAAATGTAACCAAAAAAACAGCAGTCCGGTAAAATCAAATCACAGGACAGGAGAACTATCGCCCGTCATGAAGGCCAATCCTCTTAAACTCGTCAGCGAGGTTCGACGTGTCCTCGCTGTAGAATGGCCGGATGCCCCGAGAGTTCGCCGCCCACGTATAACGCTTCAGCAAGAGCAAAGCTTGCCCTTTAGGTAAATCCGGCACGTCGTCGCGCTCTCTGATCGTCACGACAGCGTCAACCATCTCTTGAGTAATGTGATCGCGGAGTTGCTCCGTATCCATCCCTTCGATGATGTTGCCGAGGCATGTCATGGCAAGGCCTTTGGCCCTCCATAGACCCCGGTCTTGCGGGTCTAGATTTCCCGAGTAAGAGACCACTTTGGCTAGAAACCCACACGCATCGCCCTTAACCAATGCCCGATGGATTTGCGCCAAGTTGTCGGCGGATGGCTCCATCATTGAAGACCATGGTGCTCGCAGCATCAGGAATCCGCCTTGGCTGTGCGGGGCAACAGCCTGAGACACATCCTGAAGTAATTGCTCCCAGTCGTCCGTATCTGGCTTTATGTTGGATAGCCACAGTAGTCGCTCGACAAGGTCAAGCGGCTCATATGCGTTCGCTGTGTTGGGATTATTGAGGAGAGTAACTCCATTGTTTAGAGCCGACATTAAGGCCTCCGTGAATACGGACTCTGGAACACGACAGAGACCACCAACGCACCGCTGGTCTAGGCTCCAGCGAAGAGGCTGGAGTATGTTCTAATGATGAAAATTAATGAATCGGAAGCCCGAATCTCGCGGGTCTTAAATATAAAGTGCTTCAAAGCGTTTGCTGCTCGATATTGCAACAGGAGTTCGATGTCTCCTCAGGCGCTACATAAAGTCGGCCGGCTTTCGTCCTCTACCCAGCGCATCGGGGCTGAACAATTGAACTGAGAAATGGTTAGCGAGGAGGAGCTTTCTTCACATTCTCGTCATTAGCGCTGGTCATTCCGAAACAATTGGGGTGAAAGTGCGGATGGTTCATGCGATGCCGCCGTAGTATAAATGGTGCCATGCGATGCACCGTCCTTTTTCGGCAATGTTACCTATTTCGTCGCCCCCCCTTTCTTTTGAGCGTTTGTGCGCAAGAGACTGCCAGGATGCTCTCGAGATATGTGTTGACGCTTATATACTTTCGTGTGAAGTGTGAGTCTGAAAGAGCTCTCTGAAGATCAAATAGACAGGCAGAGTGGAGGGAGGCGGCGAGCATGGCGGCAATCTTGGCGAAGGGAGGTGAGAAAGGTGATCACCAGCCCAAACATTTGATGGGTACACCCTGTGTATATTAACTCTGGCGTCGTGCATCCTCCGTTCGTCTCGGCTTAGCTTGCGCCTGGTCGTACGACGTAAGTACACGGGATCTGCACTTGGGCATCTGTCCTACTTAAAGGCCGACATCGAGCTCCCCTTCAGTCCGCCAAGGCCCTCTTGCCTTTCCTCCCAAGTCCGCAGTCCATACTCATCAGTCCTTCCTCTTCTACGAATCTTATACTCTTCAACATGTTCACCACTTCCCGTGTTCTCGCCTTCTCGCTCCTCGCAACGCTTGCTTCCGCTCTGCCCGCCAACATCACGGCCCGTGGGCCCGAGCTCGAAGATCTCACCGAAGACGAAGCGTTGTCCCTAGTCGAGCGAACCACTCTAGCTCCTGTTTATAGCAAGTGCACGACCTCCAACACCGTTGCTATCACTTTCGGTGAGTGTGCGCACGCTACCTCCGTCGCCTATTGGATTTTTATTTGGACTGGACCCTGACTGGCTTTTCGTTGATAGACGATGGACCATACACCTGGAACACCGACATCGTCAATACTCTGAAGCAATACAACGCCAAAGGGACGTTCTTCGTTAACGGGAATAACTGTCAGTCTGGTGCTTCCTGCAAGGGCGAGGCGCCCCTATTGACCTACTTCGCCGCCTTCGCCTTCTAGACGACGCAATGGACAGACGGTTTCGCTGAAACCGCGCACGGTTTAAGGGGTCACCTTGACTGGACCACCCTTTCAAAGGATCAACGTACGTCCCCCTCTTCCGCAGTCCCCCCCTCCTATCTTTAATCTAATACCGATTGATCTTTCGCTCGTCGTAGTCAGGTCCGAAATGACCAGAACGGATACGGCCTTGACCGAAATGCTCGGCGTCAAACCCGCCTTCGTTCGCCCACCTTATGGAAACTACAACACCGCGTCTCGCGAAGTCGCGGCCGAGAACGGCCAAGACATCGTCATCTGGGATTTTGACTCGGGCGATTCCGTCGGCAAATCGGCCCAACAAAGCAAAGACGAGTACCGGAAGGTCGCGGACCAGAGGCCCTCGACGATCTTGACTTTGAACCACGAAACCTACGAGACGACCGCGTATGACGTTTTACCTTACGCTTCGCAGAAGCTGCAAGCGAAGGGTTACAGCTTTGTCACCGTTGCGGAGTGCCTTGAAGGGAAGAACCCATACTTGACGAAGACCACACCTGGAAAGCGTGATGTACGTTTCAAAGTGACCTCCCGTCTTGAGGGTGTTGACACTTACTGACATTTGCATGACCTGATATAGTCTACTTGGAAATGCTAATCACCGACAACACCTCTTCCTCATCCACTCTGTCGCGCTGTCCACCCTGTATATATTTGTTATTCCCCTCGCTCTCGGACATACATACTTTTCCCCTCAGTCCATTGGTTCCCTTCACTTCTTGACTGCTACCCACTGGACTTTCAGTTTTCTTTCAACCTCGGGAACTATTTTGCATGGCTTCTAATGTCGTGTCCTCTTCCTTCTCTATCTTTTGGCGAGCATTCCATGTTTATCCAAGTATATCTAAGCTTTCCACCAGACACTCTTGTACGATACAAGCGTTGCCTTCAAGTCCTTCAATGATCAATTAGCGCTCACCACAACATCCATACATTAAAGTCAACCTCCCCATCCATAGCCTCAACGGATCCGTATCGACGAGTCGCAGAGCTAGTGTACCAACTCCGTCTCTATCATTATTGACGATTCGGATAAAACTTACGGCAACGTTGTTATCTTTGCCGATCCAGGAGAAATAGGCCGTTCCAACAAGCCGTTGACTGTGATCAGGGCGACTGGACATGCAGGAGCGGTGCAGAGATAAAGGCAGGGAATTGAGATGACGCGAGTTACATGGTACTGAAACAAAGTAGCGAGGCCAGTAGGAACAGAACGAGAAATGCTTTTCCAGAGGGTATCATGCACGATACATCGAAATATGTGAAACAAGACGAAAGGAGGTGCAGATGTCCCAAAATATCAACGAACTATGTACAGTAATGTTAGTGATGGCAAGCTCCAAAGCCTACATGGGATGCTGACGGGCGTCGGTTGGTTCGGAAGAACTAGAGAACAAGTTGAAACGACCCTCCAAAACTGCTGTCATGCCGACTTGTTCCGAGTGGTGAAGGGAAACCCGGTTTGAAATGGCGTGTTGCTCTTTGGCCTTTCGAGGTACGGACCCTCCGGAACTCCTCAACCCGAGTGTCTGAACCCGGTCTCACCCGAAAACCCTCTTGAAAGCTTCTCCCGAGCTCCCCGGCCGATACGAGGTCCTTCGGCTATCCGAGTGTCTTTGGTCATGCTCTCGGTGGCCTCTCGGTGGAAGGTCTGGACCTCTAAACGGTCCACTGTCAAAGTGTAGCGCTGCAGCAAGAATATGGCCTGGCCTTTTTGTACCAACGGAACCTCTCCACCCTCCTTAATTGCGACGACACAGGCGATCATTTCCTTTTTAATGCGATTGCAAAATTGCTCCTTGTCCATCCTCTCGACAATGTTGCCGAGGCAAGTCATTGCTAAGCCTTTCGCCCGCCACAGACCTCGATCCCCGGCATCCAGGCCTCCCGTATGGTTTAGAGCGTGGGCGAGGAATTCGCATGCGCCTCCATCGACCAGTGCACGATGAATTTGCTCCTGCATTATCTCCATATTTGAAAGCGAAAGTAGGCGTTCCACAAGGCCGAGAGGGGCGTATGGATATGCGTTGGGAGAATCGAGTTGGACCATTCCCTCCTTTAAAGCACCAGACAGGGCTCCGCTAAAACTTGATCCCGGCAGAGAGCAAAGACATGTAATGTACATTTCGGTGTCCGTGTAAAGCGGCATAAGGATCTTCTGTTAATATCGGTCAGTAAGGAACTATTATTACTACCGGACAACCAAACTCGTTGGACGCACTTTCTCAAAAGTCGATGCAAATGCAAAATTGAGGGCCCATGGTTTAAGTACCATGTCCACGAGGAACCTGGCAAACCTGGAAAGCTCAACGTTCACAAAGAGTTTCGCGACTGAAGGGACTTTGAGAAACGAAATGAGTGTGTAGACTCCAAGTCCCTCTTCTGCGTTTAGGCGGCGTGGAGGTGGATCTTCAGGAAAGACGAAACGGATCAAGAACTCCAAGAATGACTTTAGAGGGGTTGAACGAGCTAGGTCGTCCAACTCTTGGTTGTCTTCGAGCCTCTCGCAACACGCGGCGAGTAGCGGCAGTACGGGAAGGCCTCGGAAGACAAACTGATATTCGGAATTGGGGTGTACTTCTGTCTGTCGTTCCTCTGTCACGAGATGGATGAAAGATTGGAGTATAGCGAAGAGAAGTGACTGCAATTTTGTCTGGTATCTCGACTCGTCACGGCGTGAGGATTGGAGGAGCAGGCACAAGAGCTTTACCGCGCAGTACCATTTAGGCCGTGCAGCTTCCTGCGTACTAATCACTCTGCTGCAGAAATCAAAGACAGTCCGATCTTTGATGCGAGCGAAGAAGCTCCGTGGCTCCGCCATCGCCAGGTAGAGAATGGCCGCAGGTCCCTCCGTACCATCTCTTAGCAGAGGCAAGACAGCCTGCTCGAAGAATGAAGACTTGTCCGAATGCTTCAACACCACGGTTAGCAGCTTTCTGGACGCCATTGATGTGGAGATGGGGTTGATGGCCTCGTACCCAAACTTATCGAGCTCGTCGTCGCTGAGTTTCAGGAGGGCTCGGGTACCCTCAGCTTTTCTCGACGCGCTTTTGACGAACCTCCGAGCTACAAATTTTCCAGCACTGGATTCTCCCTCGGCAATCATCGCTGAGCCTGCAGCTCGGGTTCCCTCAGCTTTTCTGGAGGCGCTTTTGACGAACCTCCGAGCTACTATTTTTCTACCATCGGGCTCTCCCTCGGCAATCATCACTAATCCTGCCGCTGCGTTGAGCCGTTGCAGTTGTGCGGCAGCTGACTTATCCTCTTCTTTGGCGGCAATGATGAGTTTTTCGACGAGTTTCCTCGCTCGCCTCTTGGCAGGGACAAACTGTATCCGTCTCAGGATGGTATGGATTCGGCCATTTCGCGTTTCGCTCTTCGAAAAATTACAGCTGTTATCGGCTGGGGATGTGGTGCGGCTGGGTGCTATGGCTCACGAGTGGCTCAAAATCGCTTGCGGATGATTGTGGACCCCGCATAGAGCTGTTGCGACTCGAACCCGAGGCGGAAAAGTGCTCTATTAAAACACTGTCCACGGATCCTTGAGACGAGGGGCGGCTCCTTGCACTTCGCGCGTCATCTTGATCTGTTCCATACCCCCTTGAGTAGGAGTTTCGTCGCCGCCGTGCTTCCTGCCGCTGCGGGGCTTTGCGGGATAGGGTAGAAAGTCTGGGATACATGCAGTAGCTGTCCTTCGATGCGAGTAAGAGTAACAGTGAGATTGAGCGGTGGTTGACCAGCAGCGTGCAATACGCGTGTTCAGCGTCACGTCTCCGCTACGGACCGGCCGGGGATAAACGGATTTGTGTCGAAGCATCAAGTTCTGGAGTTCAAGTGACGTTCGGATTACCAGTGCTTTCACGATAGATGCATATACAAGCCATGAAACCCTGCTCTTGCCCGTCCCCTTAATGCTATATGAAGAAGGGGGGCGGGTCGACCGATAGGGAAGGACCATGCGCCAGCCCCCAACCGCGTTCATGACCAACGAATGTCCCCAGCTGCGGGTGCGAGAAAGCGGTGAATTCTCACCTCTGGAGCTGTGACCTCGGATATGTGATAAGCGAAGGGCGGGGATCACAAGACGTACATACCAACTTTTCCTTGGTAAAATCCTGAGGTTCAGCCAATGGGAATATTGCCAGCGAGGCAGAGCCTAGGTGTCGCAGAGTCCCGTAATTTTACACTGGGAACTGCCGGAAACGTATGCCACGTCGGGGCTCAAGCGCCGCCGAACCCATGCATGCAGGCCCTTAGTATCTGCGGCTACCCTATTGCTGAAATTTGTCTCCTTAGTTGGTTTGAGCTCGTGGCACCGCTGGCCCAGATCTTTTGAGTCCGTTAATTCAAGGGAATCGCTGTGGAATATTCGTTGAGGACAGAGGATCCTAAAACTCTCTTACGATTGAGTGTGAACGCCGATGCCGGCAGCGGGAAGGGGGAGGGGGGTCAACTTGAATTTCCTCGGTGGAAAGGGAGATAAGGCGCCCAGCGGCAGAGAAGTTAGCGGGACGGGCCTGTTTCAGATTCTGGTGACTACCACTAGGGTCATTCCCGAATTGGGGCTTTGCGGTGAAAGCATCGCTAGTCCACGTGCCCCGTAGTATAAATAGTAACGTGCGATGCCAATGTGAGGCTTGTCCTTTTTCGGTATTGTTTACCTATGATGTAATCCCGCCGGCGTTTGGCAAGACTGCCAAGCTGCTCTTACGCTTGAGATCTGTAACGGTGATGGTGTTGTATATCTCTCTTATAGAGTATGGTCTACCAATGAGCTCTCTGATGAACAAATATGCTGGCAGAAAGGAGGGGAGGCGACGAAAGAAGTCGGAATGTTCTTGGAAAAAGGAAAGAGAAAGGCGGCAAAAATGGCCAAACATTTGATAGGTACACCCTGTGTTACTTCCGGCGCTCTGCATTCTCCGTTTACTTTGGCTTGGTCTGCGTCTTTCTGTTAGTCCACCAGTTGATTAGGCCTACGCATGGGCATCGACCCAGTTAAAGGCCGACATGAAGCTCCATTTTAGTCTGCTAAGCCCATCCTCCCTTCCTCCCCTTCGTTCCGCAATTCATACCCATCAGCCCTCCCGCTCTCACTAATCTTATACCCCAATATGTCCACCTCCCGTATTTTCGCCTTCTCTCTCCTCGCAACTCTTGCTTTCGTTCTGCCGGCCAACATCACTGCCCGCGCTCCCGACCTCGGAGATCTCACCGAAGATGAAGCGTTGTCTCTGGTCGAGCGGGCCACTCTAGCTCCTGTATATAGCAAGTGCACGACCCCCAACACCGTTGCCATTACCTTTGGTGAGTGAGCGCGCGCTAACCCATGAGGCTGGGAGCTTTTGTTTTTGTTTGGACTGGAGCCTGAGCGGCTTTTTGTTGATAGATGATGGACCGTACACCTGGAACACCGACATCGTCAATACTCTGAAACAATACAATGCCAAAGGAACATTCTTTGTCAACGGAAATAACTGTCAGTCTTGTGCTATCGATATCTACAGTGAGGGGCCTCTATTGACCTAATCTGCCACACCTCCGCGATGTAGACGAGTGCATCTACTCGACAGCCAACGAACAGCGCCTCAAGACCGCCTATAAAGCTGGTCATCAGATCGCTTCTCATACTTAGTGAGCTTTTCTATTCACAATACATTGCTATTTCGTTGACACGGGACACCTTTCAGGGCTCACCTTGACTGGACCACCCTCTCAAAGGATAAACGTACGTCCCAATCCTCTGCAGTCCCCTCCCCTATCTTCAATCTAACACAGCTCGTATTCCCTCGTCTCAGTCAAGTCTGAGATGACCAAAACCGACACAGCCTTGACCAAAATCCTCGGCGTAAAACCCGCCTTCGTTCGTCCACCCTACGGAAACTACAACACCGCATCTCGCGAAGTCGCCGCCGCCAACGGCCAAGCCATCGTCATCTGGGACTTCGACTCGGGCGATTCCGTCGGCAAAACGGTTCAACAAAGCGAGACCGAGTATCAGAACGTCGCGAACCAGAAGCCCTCGACGATCTTGGCGCTGAATCACGAGACGTACGAGACGACCGCGAGGCAGGTTTTACCTTACGCTCTGAAGACGCTGAAAGCAAAAGGGTACAAGTTTGTTACCGTTGCGGACTGCCTTGGAGGAAAGAACCCCTACTTGACGAAGACTACTGCAGGAAAGCGTGATGTGCGTGTTAACCCTTTACTCTCCTCGACGTGTCGGAGCATACTGATAATGATATGAACTTTTACAGTCTACATGGAAGTGTTAAACACCAATATACCCTCCGTCCTCATTATTCCCATCTGGGCTACTCTATTGCCCGCACTCATACCACTGCGACCCGCTTGATCAAACCCCTGCATACCCTCTACTCTCATTCTTATCCTTTTTCGCTGACGTACTGTTCTTCTTAGGGCTTTTTATTAGTCGTTGTTATTGGACTTTGGATGCTCTCTGCACATCACGGACTACGTTACTTAGTTCTAATATCGCACTTGCTCTCCTTCCTTTGGTTTCGGTGGACACTGCTTGTGTATCGTGTTAAATATGACCTTTGTCACGGGACACTTTCGTACCGTACATTATACTTCTTACCATCACCTATCCCCGCCAACCACTTTCGAGACTACAACTACGTTGGCAGAAGCGTCCGCAGCACGTAAATCCAATCAAGCAATGCAAACAAAGGCCGTTACCTAAGGCGAGAAATCAACAAGAATGGCAAAGGAATGTAAACCTCCGCATGGCATTCACAAATAAGGTTCATCCGAGGATCATCAATCATTGGGGTAAGATCATATAAGAGCGGTTTCAAGTTGATCGCGAACTGTTAACATCCCTATTCCTAAACTCCTGGGGAAGGTCCGAGGTGTCCTCTCGGTACTTGGACGGAACGCCCCAGCGATCCGCTGCCAGAGTGCAACGCTCCAGCAGAAGAATAGCCTCTGCACCTCGGGCACATCCGCGCGCTCATTATCCATGTTTACAGGGTCTAAGTAAGCTCTAATAACGGTAGTCAGAACGGCGGCTTGACCCATGACGAAACACGCACGCTATTCGTACCTTCTCGGAGACCCCGCTTTCTGAAAATTGGGGCTCCATGAATGGAGCGCCGTGCCCATAAGGAAGGTAGAGATGCTGGATAGCCTCTCGTCGGGGATGAGCCCCACGATTATCGGGAACTTGAGCAACGAGATTAGTGTCCATAATGCTAATCCGCATTCATGGCCCAGATATCGGAGACCGATTTCGTCCGGATGGACAAGTTGAACCAATAGCTCGATAAATGGCTTCACAGCCTCCGGAGGAAGAAGGACAATCGGATGGAACTTGCTTGCAATCTTATCGCAGCATTTGGCGATAAGTGGCACGAGTTGTGAATCATGGGAGTTAGACTCGCTTCTTGAGTTCTCGTCCGTATCCATTCGAGATAAGTTTTGCCTGTGTTTGACAAAACCTTCAAATAAGGTCGAAAGAAGAGGTGGTAGGAGCTCTAATTCCCTCCATTCGGATGGAACGGTAGCTTCGAAAAGCTTGCAAAGAAGCTTCGTTAAACAAGACCATCTGGGACTGAGCGATTCATCGGCCCCAATTATCCGGTCACCGAAGTCGAGGATGAGCCGATAGTTGATTCTGAGAAAGAAGCCTACTTCCTCCTGTGTCGCTAAATGCAAAATTATCAATGCTCCCTGATTTCCGTCCTTCATGGCAGATGAGATAAGTTTCTGAAAGAAGAGGGAATCGCTTGTGTACCGCATCACGAGTTCCAAGAGTCTGATTGATGTAGGTTTCTGGGGAATTGAGTCGAGGAGCCGAAACCTTGCAATGTCAAGCTCATCGTCGCTTAGCTTTAGCAGCGCCTGAGTCACTTCTTCTCGTCGTAAATCCGTTTCGACGAATCAGAGAGCTACTATTTCAGCTCCGTCTTTGTTTACGTCAACTATTTTTATTAAACTGACCGCTGCTTCGTGCCGTTGCCGATCTGGAACGGAGCAGCTGGCGCCGTCGTTGGCTGAAATGAGGGTCACGAGGAGTTTCTTAACCTGCTTTTTGAGTATTTTGCGTAATACCATGTTCTTGAGTCCACGGCTTTGCGCTTTCGGAGGACCTGCCTATTTAAGAAATTCGCCCGATCGTGTCAGTGCAAATCACTCACGGTGAGCTCGGGACACTTGACGCCGACTGTGACTCTCGCTCACATGAGGTGGAACTGGAATCCGAGTCGGGAAACTCCTCGAACAAAACGGAGTCCACGGAGCCGCAGGACGAAGCGCCGTTGGTCGAGTTAGTTGGGTAGCGCCTGAAGCCCCCTTGACATGGCGCATAGTGGAGGGTTCGATTTCCGTATTGTGTAAGTGTTTGGCGATGCATGATTTAGCAGTGGTGGGAGTAGTAAGAGCAATTTCGGTTATCGCAGTGGTCGAGGATAGTTGAATTGTGCATCGGGTACTGCCGATGTCCGCGTGCTCGGGAATCGTCTTTAACATCGCAGTGGTGTATCCATGGTTCAGGACTTGAAATATCTTGGCATTCTGCGCCGGAAAATGTACATGAAGATCAGGTAATACGTAAAAACAGACGAACAAGTCGTACAATCAACAAGTACAGTGATAATGCAAACGAACCAGCGTCTACAAAGAATAACGACAAGATGGTATCAGCTATGGCTAGTGTCGGATCGTAATTCCAAGCTGCCAATATCCCCCATCGTCAAAATCGATAGAATCGTCAGAATCGTCGGAATCCGCGTTCCGAAACTCTTCGGCTATGTTGGAGGTTTCCTCTCGGTAGAAGGGCTCCACACCCACGCGGTCGGCTGCTAGAGTGTAGCGCTGCAGTAAGAGGATGGCTTGGCCTTTTTGTACAAGTGGGACCGTCGCATTCCCTTTAATCGCTACAATAGAGGCGACCATCTCCTCTTGAACGCAATCGCAAAGTTGACCCTCGTCCATCCTTTCTATAATGTTGCCGAGGCAGGTCATGACTAGACCTTTTGCCCGCCAGAGACCTCTGTCGCCTGGGTCTAGACTTCCTGTATGCTTTAGAGCACGGGCAAGGAATTCGCATGCACGTGCTTCGACTAGTGCACGATGGATTTTCCTCTTCTTCACCCTAACGTTGGAAAGCCAAAGTAAGCGTTCCACAAAGCCGAGTGGCTCATATGGATTTGGGCTGGGAGAATCGAGTCGGAGGGTTCCCTCTTTCAGCGCACCAGACAAGGCTTCACTAAATGTGGACCCCGGAAGAGAGCAAAGGGAAGCAAGAAACAGATCCTCTTTCGCGGCAAGAGACTTCAAAATGTCCTATTAATTCCAGTCAGAAAGAGTCTTGTTTCCTATCGGGGAATGAAAAAACGTACTTCCTCAAAATCGTCCGTTCCTCGATCAACGGTCCAGGAATGAAGGGTCATGTCCACGAGGAAGCTTGCAAAGCTAGAGAGCTCATCCTCATCGTCACTCTTATTGAAGAGTCCCCCGACCGATGGAAACTTGAAGAATGACGTCAGCGCGCAGACTGCGAGTCCCCTCTCTGCATTTAGTCTCCTCGGACCGGGATGTGACCGACAGGTGAAGCGGATCAACAGCGCCAAGAACGACTTGAGATGTCCTGGGCGGTGTAGGGCTTCCAACTGCAGTTTACTCTGGACTCTCTCACAACACCCGGCAATCAATGGGAGCACGGGAACACCACGAAAGACGAACTGGTATTGAGACCTGCGAAATATGGTGTTCTGTTGTTGTTCTTCTGTCACAATATTGATTAACGATTTGACCACGGTGTAGAGAAGCGACGGCAGTGCCTCTCGATACCTCCGGGGGGTGGGGTCTGTGTGTTTGGATATCATACACAGAAGTTTTACCGCGCAGTACCATTTAGGGCTGAGAGGTTCTTGGAACAGAATTGCTTTGTTGCAGAAATCGAAGATGTTGTGGATCTTGATTCGGGCGAAGAACCGCTGTGGCTCCGCCATTGCCAGGTCGAGAACGGCCGCTGCTCCCCCCGTGCCTTCCCTGAGTTGAGCCCGGATGGCCCGAAAGAGTGAATCTTCATTTGAATGCATCGAAACCACGGCTAGTAGCTGTTTGTATACTGCTCCTGAGTCGGTGCCAGGGTAGATGGCCGCGGGTCCAAGCTGCTCAAGGTGATCATCACTGAGCTTTAGGATGCTTCGAATAACCTCGACTTGTTTCCGGTTGGTTTTAACGAACTCATGAGCTACAATTTCTCTCCCAAAAACTTCATAACGAATAATCTTTGACAACCCTTTAGCTGCAGAGTACCGCTGATTTTTTGCTTCAACTGGACTGCTATTTGCCTCGCCGGCAGTGCGGAGCTTGACTAGAAGTTTCCTGGCCCGTCTCTCGACTAAGCTGCGTTTTGCAGCCCGAAACAAGGAGCAGATCCAGCCATCACACCAAATCTGTTTGGGGAGTTCGCTGTTGTCAATAAGCGGTTAAGGGTAGTCTGGTGCGTGCTCACAGGTTGCTCGCTTAAGGATGATTCTGACGCCATGGAAGAAACCTCTAGAATGGATTCCGTGGCCGAGAAATGTTCTATTAATAGATTGTCCGCGGAGCCCTGAGACGAGGCATGGCTCCCTAAGCTTCGCGCATCATCTTGGTCTGGGCTAGGTCGCCTTGGGGGGGAGTCCTGTAGCCAGTCTTCGAGGTGACTTTGCGGGTCGCTATGTAGAGTATTCGGTGCAGTAGACATGCGATAGCTGTACTCGAAGACGAGCAAGAATAGAGTGAATATCGAATCGGGTCAAGGGGTGGTTGATTGGAACTCCAATCGAACGCATGTTTCATCGTCACGTCTCCGCTACGGACCGGTCGGCGATAAAACGGGTTTGCGACGATGTTCGAATCGGCCCTTGCGGAGCAATGGTAGGATAGCCAGTGCTCCACCGACGGATCCATGTGCAAGTTATGAAACCTCAGCTGCTCTTGCATGTCTCCTTATTGGCGGCATCGATCGATAGGGAAAGACGCATCAACGGCTGGGGTGTGACCTCGGGGTTCGCGCCGACTCCCCATGCATTGCCCGAAAACGCGGGGAGCACAGCCATCGACTGCATCGATGACCAATGAATAATGTTTCCAGCTGCGAGTGCGAGATAGGGGTGGATTCTCAACTGTCGAGCTTTGACCTCGGAAAGGTGAGAAGGGTGAGATCACATGGCGTTCTTACCGACTTTTGCCTTGCTTACATCCTGCGCCTCAGCAAATGGGAACGCCAGCGAGGCAGAGCCTGTCGCAGAGTCTCGTAATTTTGCACTGGGCACTACCCGAAACGTATGCCGCGTCGGGGTCCAGCCGCAGCCGAACCCACGCATGGCCCTGATGGATAGCTGATCTGCGGGTTCCCATTACGGGAAATTGTTCTGCTGGGCTGTTCGGGATCACGCGCTCTGAAATGACCGGGCTCCTCCGAGTCCATGTATTCAAGGAAACCTCTTGCGGAATATGGATTGGGTGAGCGGATGATGGGACGCCTTTGACGATTGAGTGTGAACGCGGAAGGGGGGACGGGAAGGGAGACGGGGCGCGATTGTCTTGGCGGCAAGGGAGAGAAGGCGCCCAGCGGGCCGAGCCCACGGCAAGACCCTATTTACATCCGGTGTTCTCTCGCCGACATCGCTCTTCCTGGTCTAAGCGTACGACAAGTTGGGTCTCATCATCCCCGGGACCAACAAAAGGACTTTGCTATATAAGATGCCAGCCATCTCCCACTTTCGACTGCCAGGCTCCCCCTCTTACGCCTTCGTCCGCATTCCAACGCATCTCATACCCCCTCACGAACTTCACCTCCTCCCCCTTTCCTTCTACTAATCTCTAATACTCTTCAACATGTTCGCGACTTCCCGCCTCCTCGCGCTCTCCCTCCTCGCTACCCTCGTCTCGGCTCTCCCCGCCAACTTCACCGAGCGTGCCCCCGAGCTCGGCGACCTCACCGAGGACGAAGCTTTGTCCTTAGTCGAGCGTGCCACCTTGGCACCTGTCTATAGCAAGTGCACGACCGCCAACACTGTTGCGATCACTTTCGGTGCGTGCTTTTTCTCTCTCCGTGAGCCGACGCAGGGCTCTTTGTTTTGATTTTATTCTCGACTGGACCCTAATTGTCCCGACCCCTTTTGTCTGCACCCGGCAGACGACGGCCCATACATCTACAACACCGACATTGTCAATACTTTGAAGCAATACAACGCCAAGGCGACCTTCTTCGTCAATGGCAACAATTGTGAGTGCAATCTCGGTGGGCCTCGATCAAACCCGCGCTGACCCGGCTACGTGCCTCTCCCTCCAGACCAGTGCATTTACTCGACCGACAACGAGAAACGTCTCAAGGCCGCCTATAACGCTGGTCACCAGATCGCTTCCCACACCTGGTTCGTTCTTCTGTCTTCGTGACACGGGCGCTGTTTACTGACGGGTGGACGATTTTCTTTTTTAGGGCTCACCTCGACTGGACCACACTATCGAAGGACAAGCGTGCGTCTCCCCTTGGGCCAACTCTCCCCGCTCGTTCTTCATCTAACATAATCTCTTTCCCATTTCATAGTCAAGTCTGAAATGACCAAGGTCGACACCGCTTTGACCAAGATCCTCGGCGTCAAGCCCAACTTCGTCCGCCCGCCGTACGGCAACTACAACACCGCTTCTCGCGAGGTCGCCGCCGCCAACGGCCAGTCCATCGTCATCTGGGACTTCGACTCGGGCGATTCCGTCGGCAAGACCACCGCGCAGAGCAACAAGCTCTACGACGACCTCGCCAAGAAGAAGCCCTCGACCATCTTGACCTTGAACCACGAAACCTACTCGGGCACCGCCAAGACCGTCTTGCCCCACGCTTTGTCGGTTCTCAAGGCCAAAGGCTACAAGTTCGTCACCGTTGCCGAGTGCCTTGGTAATAAGGCTCCTTATGTGAAGAAGACTGCTTCAAAGCGCGACGTACGTATTCAACCCGGTCCCCACCTTCCTTGATATCGGAGTTTACTGACAATCGTTCCACTCGATATAGTCTAGCTGGAAGTGCTAAACATCCCTCCGACCCCCAAATTCATTCGTTCCGCTGAAACCATCTAATCACCCCTCACCGTCCCACTACTCATTTATCAATACCCTAACGACATCCGCCCTTCGAACGATTTTTTTATTCGTTTATTCCTTCTAGCTTTTGCTTTGTTGTTCATTGGACCTTGCTTTTCCCCATCTCACGGACTTGCTTTTTTGACTTCTCGTTATCGTACTTTTTTGAACGAACCCTCGATTCCTCTTCTTTACGAACACCTTGTTTATTCCATCCTAAAACCTAACTCTTCTTTTACGTTCTTGTCACGGAACAGTTTTATTTCGTAACCGTACGTTATACCTCTTCTCTCTCCCGTCGTAGACTTCGCTTTTGTTGTCTTCGATGACTTTTACTTTTCTTCGTTGTGGCACCGTCGTCGTAGCAGACTTGGGATCGTCTGGTCTGTTGCTATCATTAATGCCATTGCCGTTGCTGTTGGCGAATATTCTTTGGCCGCACAGTGTGACTTTCCACCTTCTCTCCATTGGCGCTGAGGACTTTCGTGTTGACGCTCGCCGCGGTGATGCGGGCTGGCTATGGACATAGCCGACGGAAGCCGACTTCAGGGTCGATTCAACGTCGTGAGCACAATAGATTAATGAAGCCACATGACATTCAGGACGCGTTCGAAGGGCCAACAACGTCATCTGACTTAGGCGAACGGGCGAACGACGGAAGCCGAAGTTTGTCTTTCAACTTGCCAAGCCAAACGTCGGATTTCTAAAGCAGGGAGAAGCAGCTCGGTGAGTGCCAAGAAATGCAGAGGTTGGAGCACCCCGGAGGCTAGAACATTACCTTGTGTTTCAAACCCTTTTCGGCTACGTCTCGCCTGGTACTAGTCTTCGTCTTGCCTTGGCTTGTTAAAGCCACCTCGCTAGGGGAGGGTGTCAACCTCGGCGTCGTGGCCGAGGGAGGCCCGTCAGCTGGTGTCTGAAAAGCTACTAGTTTGCACAACACTTTCGAGATTCGAGAACAAGCATAAACCCGACATTATATCAAACGGGACGTACGTCTATCGCTTCCCGCTTCCCCGGAAACCGCCCACACATCGCGTAAGTCAGCTTATTCCAATCGTACTGACACTCCTGATCGAGGGTCTCGTAGAACCGCAGAGCGTCTCCGTATAGGAACGTCGGTAAGACGTCGTCCGCGCGTTCGTGCGCCATGTCTAGGGTCACGTCGATGCTTCTGATGAAGTCCGCGAAGGACAGCGTGGGGTCGCTCCCGTCGAATACCGGAAATTCTTCAGGGTGAAGGGTGAACATATGGGTGACCATCGTGTAGGATTAGCGGATTCGAGACTCCGTGTTTACTGTATGGTTGGGTGGGGCGGTTTTTGTGCAAGGTGCCAGCGAAGCGAAGGTTGAAAAACGTCCGGACCCTCATGGTGGCAGTGCCAAGGGCTTTCGTAGGTGTTCGTGAGAATAGCGAAGGGTTTTTCTCTATGAATATAGTTAGGGGTTATGAGAAGAATGTCGAGCGGTGGGAGAATCTTCGTGAGTAACACGAAGTGGTGTTTTGTTGGGTGGGGGGAAAAGAACACTCCCGGTTTCCGATTTTCCGTCCAGCTTACACTTGATTATTCCCCAGGAGAAGGATATTATGAGTCTGGCTGGGTGCTGACGTAGAAAACAGACCATCCCGGTACATTGTTGGGCGTCATGGGCGGAGAGGTGAGTGTTTTACCCATGCATCAGGGACCAAAACCCGACCTTCGACTAAATTTGTTTCTGCTTGGCTGTGTATACTCGGTCCCTTGCACACAAGCCTCGAACAGACCAGGAATACTACTCTACGACGGAAAAGGCGACAAAGGTGTGACAAAAACAATCGGAAGCAGCCTACCGAGTACATATAACAAACGCTTATTACAGTGAGTATTGTTGATGCTTCAGTCCCCCAACCTTGAGACCGGCAGACTGACCTCCACTTTCCTCGCGCCTGCCGTCAAAACGACGACCCCATATTCCCGAGCAAGTTGTGTCGACTTTTTTTTTACCGGCTGATGACAGAAGAAATGACGCCCGACCTCTCTGAGGAGCAAGCTATGGATAGAGCTGTGAGCGCCCGTATCAGCGAGTGGTGAACTATTTAGCTAAACCGGGCTGGTCTATAGTTCAAGATTCTCGACGGGATGTCTAGCTACCGAATTCTCATAGAGAAAATCAGGATAACAGAAAAGACACCTCGTGCAAAGGGTGGTCAAGGGAGCATTATCGTTGCAAATCTTATCCCGGCCGATGGATCCGGTGTTTCGAGGTCCGAGCAAGTGGTGGCGATAAAGATATTCGAGTTCAATCGAGAAGACGCCAAAGAGAGTACTAAGTTTTTCAAGGTATTTCTGTTTCTATTTGTCATTTCCCGTCATTAATATTCATGCTCTTCCAAGTCTTTCGTGAATGAGCTTGGCCTGATGACGACATTTTCTCACCCTAATATTATACGACTCGTTGGATTTGTGGAGGATATGCAGCAGGGGAATGCTTGGATTGTGTTACCATGGGAGGAGAATGGGAACGTTAGAGAGTTTCTGCGTTCGGGAGAGTGGGACATTCCTGAACGCATCTCGTTGGTGAGCGCCAGTGCATATCGTGCTGTACCCGCAATCCCTGAACGAGCGACCAAACTAGATTCAAGACGTGGCAAATGGAGTCCAATACCTGCATACGAGAGAGCCTCCTATCTGTCATGGTGACCTCAAGTCTGTGAGCGTTTTCGGTTACATTATGAGTCGTTCTACCCTTATTAAGCGGTCACTCAGCTGAACATCCTCGTGAATTCCTCGTGCAATGCCGTGATCACTGACTTTGGGTCCGCTCGCGCCTACCGACCCACCGCCGAAGCGAAAGAACATCAGGTGGAATTTGCTGATCAAGGTGTCAAAACTGATGATATCGAACAAGGATCGGCAGACATCAAGATCATGTTTAACGATTCTGCCATGGAGCTTACGTTAACGGGTCCCCATTCTTCCCCCCGTTGGACCGCCCCTGAAGTTCTGGACAACGGGGTTCAGGACTTACGGAGCGATATGTGGGCTATCGGTTGGATCTGTTGGGAAGTAAGTACACTCTAAAACAAGGAATTTCGTGGGTTTAGCTTATCCTAATGGGGGACGGGATGTCAGATTGTCACCGGTAGATTTCCATTCGAAGATCTGGTTAGAGACGTGGAGGTCATAATCCATACGATAAACGGAAAACTGCCCGCCATCCGGCAGAATGCAGAGCTGTCCCATGTTCTCGAACTTTGCGGTTTAATGTCTGACTGCTGGCTCGCGAACCCACACCGAAGGATTAATGCGTCCACCTTTCAGCAGAAGATCTGCTTGATGGTGAGTGTTTCCATCAAAAGCGGTAGTCTTATTTTGACTTCGCAACTCGGTTAGCCATCGGTGGTCCCCTCCGAACAAGTCACTGGTGGTTCAAAGGTCCGGTCCGCGGCCCTTCTAGTCGAGCTCGGGACTATGTATCGTCTTCAGGATAACCCGGAGACGGCCGAGTCTCATTACAAGTCAGCTGTCGACGTTGCGGCTCAAACAAAGGACGAGAGGACTAGTGGAGATGCTCTTTATGGCCTGGGAAACACATACCGTGCTCAATCAAGATATCAAGAGGCGGAGAAGGCCTTCATTGAGTCCCGCGAGATCCGCTCTCGTATTGGCGACCAGCTGGGTGCCGCGAAAGCGTTAGATGGCCTGGCAGAGATCTATCGGGTTCAAGCGAGGTATCAAGACGCAGAAAAGACATTCATGGAAGCCTACGACATCCATCTTCATATTGGCAATGACCTGGGTGCGGCGAACGCGTTGGATGGCATCGGTAATACCTACCGCGCTCAATCGAAGCATCAAGATGCGGAGAAGGCCCTCAAGGACGCCCACCAGGTTCAATGTCGCATTGGCAATGACTTGGGTGCGGCTACTGCATTAGACGGTCTCGGAGAATTATTTCGGGCGCAGTCGAGGTATAGGGAGGCTGTGGAGGCTTTCGGCGACGCTCACAAAATCCATTCTCGCATTGGAAACGAACTGGGTGCGGGCAACGCATTAACTGGCCTGGGAGATACCTTTCGTCTTCAGGCGCGATATCAAGAAGCGGAAAGGGCCTTTCAAAGTGCTCGCGAGGTCTACATTCGAATCGGCAATGACCTCGGGGCGGCAAACGTGTTGGTCAGTCTGGGAAGTATTTACTACGTTCAATCAAGAATTCAAGAGGCAGAATCAGCGTATATGGAAAGCCACAGGACTCACTCTCTGATTGGCAATGATCTGGGTGCCGCTCACGCATTGAACGGCTTAGGAAAGGCGTACCGCGCGCGATCACGGAGCCACGAGGCAGAACAGGTCGTTAAACAAGCCCACGCTATCTACACGCGCATCGGCAATAGGCTAGGAGCTGCAAACGCATTGATCGAGCTAGGAGAAATATGTCGTGCTCAGCTCAGATATCGAGATGCGGAGAACGCGTTTGTTGAAGCCCGCGACATCCACTCTCTTATCGGCAATGAGCTGGGTATGGCGAATGCCTTGACTGGTCTGGGAGAAACCTACCGTGCTCAGTCAAAGAACAAAGAAGCGGAGGAGGCTTTCAATGATGCTCATGATACTCAAGCTCGCATAGGCAACGACCTCGGCGTGGCAAGTACGCTGGATGGCCTGGGAGAGATATACCGCACGCAATCAAGGTATCAAGAGGCAGAGAAGGCTTTCAACGCCGCCTACGAGATCCATATTCGCATTGATAATCACATAGGTGCTGCGAATGCGTTAGATAGCCTAGGAGAAGTTTACCGCGCTCAGTCGAGGTACCCAGAAGCAGAGAACACGTTCATTGAATCTCGCAGGATCCATTGTAGCATCGGCGAAGACCTCGGCGCAGCGAATGCATTGATTGGTCTCGGGAATACTTATCGTGCCCAGTCAAATTATCAAAAGGCAGAAGAGGCGTTTAACGAAGCTCGTGAAGCTCATTCTCGCATAAGCAACGACATGGGGGTGGCGAACGCGTTGGATGGCCTGTCACAAATGTATCATGCTCAAGCAAAATATCAGGAGGCGGAGAGGGCGTTAATCGACATTCTCGAGATTCACTCTCGCGTCGGAAATGAATTCGGTACCGGTAGAGTATCATGGAGCCTCGGGACGCTTTATCGTAACCAGATGCGATACGACGAGGCGGACAAGGCTTACCGACAAGCACTCGCTGCTTTCGATAAGGTCGATGACCTTCATGGCAGAGCGGGAACGTTGTTAGCCCTGGGAGAAATCTACCACGCTCAGCAGGCGTACGTAGAGGCCGAGGGTGCTGTCAGCGAAGCCCTTGCGATTTGGACCAGAGGTGCTGACGACGAAGGTCAAGCGGGCGCCTCGCTACTGTTGTCCGAGATATTCAACTCTCAATTAAAGTATTGCGAAGAGATTGGCGCACTAAATCAGGCGGAAGCAGCGCTCGATCGAATCGGTCACAATGCAGCTCGAGCGGCAACCTTGGATCGACTTGGCGATCTCCACCTGCGACAGGCTAACGACGCCGAAGCGGAGAAGTCTTATCGCCTTGCGCAAGCCTTATTCTCTGGGATGAACGACACACTTAACGAAGGAAACGAGTTGTTGAGTCTTGGAACGTTGTACACCCGACGAGACCGACAACCAGAAGCAGAGGAGTCTTTCAATCAAGCAAGAGTGGCATTCGCGAGTATTGCTGACGATGAAAATGAAGTGAGAGCCTTGGACGGCTTGATGGCAGCATACACGATGCAAGGGAAATTAGACCAGGCAAAGGCCGTTTGTATTGAAGCTCGTGAAATTTACACCCGGATCGGCCAACCCATGAGCGAGATTTGCACCGTCACTTGGGAGCTTCCGGGTCTGTAGTCACCCGCCGAATCCCCGTGAAAATGACCCTCAAGTCAGGACTTCCAAGCTGCTTGGGCTTAGGTACGCATACGTTTTGCTACATCCTGAAAGCTGGGGGTGGGAGGTTAATCTGCTTTTCGTTAAAGATCTGTCCTCTCTCTTTAGATTCACCTGTTGCAACTATCTTTGTTCTACTGCCGGGGTTGCTAGAGCCCCCTTTTGATATTTTGCCAAATTAATGTGTTCACGAGCTGCCAGTTCGGCCTCATGGTAGTTGAGAATGCGCGTCAGAGTCCCGCCATTGCGTTCTACGTGATGGCTCATGCCACCGTTACGTGAGCTGCACGAGCACTTTGTTTCCAACCAGGTAAACTGGGGCGGCGCAGTCGATTTCCGTGGTCTCGAGATTCGAGATGTTACGACTACATATTTATGTTCGGTCAGGCCTTTCTGGATTTCTGTTCGCCAGGTTTCCAGAGTCAATGACCAGATGTGGTTAGTCCTGGCTGTCGCACATACGCATAGTTCTCAGGAAAGCTTCGATGGTCATTGAATTCGAGTCTTTGTCGAGCCGATTTGCCACTCGCGGGTCGCATTCCGTGTCCCACACCCCTGGCCTGGCTCGAGGTTTTGTATAAAGTCGTTTGAATTCTGTGACAAGTCCTTTCGACGAAACGTGAATTCATGAGGGATCGATAGTGCCGAACGGGTTAAAGTGGCTGGTGGCAGCACTCATTGAGTCTGGTGTTCAAGAAAGAACCTTGGCGATGGAATTTGAGCTTCGCGTGGGGCAAGGTATCGCTCCAAGGCAAGAAGTGGCGATGTTTTCGTGGCTACACGGATCGTAGAAAGTGAGTACTAACGGGGAGAAGGAATAGGATACAATGGAATCTTATATAAGTCAATTGACCAAGGGTCGAGCTATCAGTTTCATACTGCTCTCGCTCGATGGAATGGTCTGCTGAGGGGTAGCGACCTCTCAGCTGTTATATCACGTCTATCACCCAGGTAATATCTATCAAGTCCAGTACAATTAGTATCAGTAACGTGCTATATATTTACTTCAATAGAGAAGGACGTCACCCGCGATGTCGTTTTACAAGATAACGAGAAAGGTGGACCTTTTGTCTCAACGATGACCTCGCTGTATTCTTCGCCGGAGGCGATTTCTGGAGATCCCAGGCGCTCAGGAATGGCCCATGATGGAATAAAAAGTCGGTAAAGGGGACCCATTCGGTTAATTAGCGTTCTGGAGAGGTGTGCCGGCGGCTGGGGGGTGACCCTGTCAAATACCCTGCAGGAAAAGGGAGGGAGGGGGCGCATGTTAAGGGCGTTAAACGCTGCTTAAATTAATATCAGATGACATAAGCTTCTCTTACCATGCTTTCTCGGACCCAATACTCCATGGCGGCTGCCAATTGCCGTTTCCCCGAAATTGATACATAAACAGAAACCTACTCGGTAACTTTTTGACAATAAGCATATCATTTGACTTACGCATGGCCCAGGTCAAAGCCTCAAGAGTTGCTTACTGCTTTGTCATTGCTCCCTTGACGGTGATCAGAGGTGATTTCTGCGCAGAGAGGACAGCTTGCTTATCGTTAAAGTCAATTGCTGCCTCTACCGTGTAAGAACGAGGCCCCATAGACTGTATGAGAAATGAGTACGCTGTGACTTGGAGCTCCTGGCGTCCCTCAAGATGTGAGACTAGAATGTCCGCGGTAGTGTCGGTGGTCATGAACTCACACAATAGAGGCTAGGGACTGGGACTTCCAGCGAGAGAAAGTTTTTGGATCATTGCAAACAATCTTCCTTCTTCTGAGATCGATTTCTTTTGTAAAAAGAGGGGGATACGCGACATGCTACAACTCGTTTACGGTTGCGGTCATTCCACCAGCCGTTGCGGCGCCAGAGAGTGCAAACGGACTCCGTCTTTCAGGAATCGTATGAACAGCACTTTGAGCCAAACGGCTAAACGCAACCCTTAAGGGAGGACACTTTCAGAGTAAGTAATCATTCGTGTCTAGTTCAAGGTATCACCTTGACTGACCAGCTGAGGGAACGGCCTAGAAAACCGTTAGACCATCGTACCTAGTGGCTGACTCCAGTCACCCTGACAGGAGGATGGGAGGCTCTCATAGAAATGTAGGGCCTCTCCATACAGAAGGGTTGGGATTGAATCGGTCCAATCCTTGCTGCGGCCTTGCCCTGGAACCGTTATGCTACTTACAGGCTCCAGAAACGACAGCTGAGGAATGTCACTTCCATTGAATATAGCGTCTGTGTGGGGCGGTATCATGGGCAAGGCACTTGGTAAAAGAGCTGACGTGTCGACTCCGCTAAGCAAACCTGTGCACGAGGCTTCTGTTCCGAATTGCCTAGCCCTATTGCTGTCCCGGCATTAAGCTCTCTGGCCTACCTCAGTAGTACGCCGAGGCATGATAACGGGATATTCTATTGTAATTGACATTGGAACTCGGTCTGTAAGGGTGCAGACATCAGGTCTCGAGGTTCGAGGCGCGGCGAAGCATGATCAGCCCAGGTCAAACGACGTTAATGATCCATGTTATATCTATTGCCGGAGTAATGGCAATATAGAATGGGCAAAGTGAATGGGTAGGTTTTTGTAATAACAGAGTAGAAACCCGGGACCTACCAGCCAGGTTTTTGGAACGTCCCGATGAGCTTTGTTGGAAGAAGCTTTGAATGGTATATTCTGCCGTAGGACCTGTCCCATTGTAATTTGGGGTGGTCATGAAAGGTTGGCCGTGATATAGAACGTCCGCAAGGGGATGATATAATACAGCGCCCCGCTCAGGAGTGATGAGCGCTTGACGCAGATACGACTTATAGGAGGTTTCTGCATGAAGAAAAAAAAACGAGTAACGAGGGTAAGAACTTGGATATAGTATTATTAGGAATTCGAGTTCCTAACTAAATTCTCTTGGCCATAGAACTTTGTGTTGGACGCCAATACTTGCGGTGCCGTAGTTGACGCAGTACGTGAACCCAACACGACAGCTTTATACGCAAATCGGATTGGTAAACGTTGAAGTAGCTTGATATTGCATCAGAAGTTCATGCTCACTTCTTGACGTCGCTTTTCTTCACGGTAATCAAGGGTTTCTCCTTCGCAGATTGTACTGCTGTTTGGTCATGTAAATCCACTTTTGCTTCTAGCGAGACGGGGAGTGGCCCCCGAGCTGTCCTTCCCTGAAGGGACTCAACGATGAATGAGTATATGGTGATCTGCGGCTCCTGAATCTGTGCAACGTCTTGTAAGGCTCAGAATAACAATAAGATGACTTGGGATACCAGCTGAGGACTTTGATTGAGGGATATTTTCCTGACTAGACCCGTCATATACGACTGCCGAGACGAAACGACATAAGAACACCACCTGAAGCAACAATACAATGAAGAGAAGTACCTTTGTCCCTGGCGTGCTGTCGCCTTGTTTTGCTTCCTTGATATAGTAGAAACAATAAGCAAGGGTGCGGAGTAGTTTGAGGTGGGCTCCGAACATGCCTGAGAATCTTTAGGTGGTGGGATAGGAGGTGTGGCGGCAATCTTGGATGTACTCGTGGGAGGAGACTGCGCAGGTGTTGGCACGCCGCTCTGGTCCCATCGAGTTGGCGAACGAGCTACAATCTGAATTTCAAGGGTTTATCGATGGTGAGGGTTTACTTCTTGACCATCGAAAGAACCTGACCGACCCCTCCACTCAAGACTGGTCCAGGAAACCGACGGACCATCGCGTCTCGCAGCTGTACCCAGTCAGCTTGACAGTCGGCAGGGAGGCTCTCATAGTATCGTAGAGCCTCGCCATACAGCAACGTGGGTATCCAATCTAACCAGTTCTTGTCCGTTGTTCTCGATGAAAGTCTTTGTGCTCTGACCAGATCGAGAAATGCCATCGATGCGTCACAGCCATCAAAGATCATTGAAACGCTGCCTGGCATTCCGAGTAAAGTTTGTTAATGGCGTTTAAAGGAAGTTTCACCTTGTGTCCTTAAGCTGACGTGTAGGTTGGAAAATTATGGCTCTGGAAGCATGGGTGCACGAGGCTGAGGGTCCGGCTTCGCTAATAAGGCAGTGACGGCGCTAACTTTGCTGCGGAATATTTCTCTAGATCGACAAAGGTACACAAGCTAGGTATATAGTGTCCTTGCTTAGAAAATGAATAAATAGTACTAGTCCGTAGAGCCTTGAAGCCATGTAAGAGTACAACGTCCTTGAAAGGTCGACCCGTCGCGGGGCCGCAATGACGTATCCGCCTCACTATCCGTGCTTTTCGAAGGAAGATAGTAAAAGATCCACTTAGTTGATTAGACAATATTTATTCTCCAAGTAATTTCTGACAAGATAGGAGAGAGTCAAGGTCAGGAAGCTGGCAAGATTATATCAGAGGCGAGGTCCACACCTCCGATGTCCTTGAGCCCAACATGAATATGGCTCTTCACCGTATACTGTCCAGGGGAAGCCCTGTCATGATTTGGAATGTATGCACTTCTGTCGTAGATGAACTCTGTTATAGAGTGTGCATTAGAGAGAAACCCCATCGGTGAGACCGAGCGGATGCCTAGTTTCCGACTGTAAAACATCGCTGGGGCGAAGCAAATGACGATGAACAGAAAGCAATCTGCACGAAAAGGAGAGCCTTACAGTACTCCTTGGGCGCGAGAATGTTGTGCCAGAAGTTGATTTCATGCTCTCCATAATTGACGCTGTAGAGGAAGCCAATTCGATATCTGAGGGTGGTAAGAACATGCAGTTGGGACAAGTGGTTAGGATTATCCTCTAATCTAGCTATGATGTTCGCTCACCCTTTCGCATGGCTTGCGAGTATTGTTATTAAAGGGTCCTTCTTCGCAGCCAGGACCGCTTGTTGGTCATTCAGATTGACTTTTGCTTCTAAGGCTGTGGGGTGAGGTGGGGACCAGATTCTCCCTCCGTAGTCCGACTCGATGTATAGTGCATGGACGGTAACTTGTGCCCCCTGGCTCTTTGCAAATGTTTCTCTCAGCGTGGTTTGGAGGAGTGGTGGGGGCGGTCACGTACATGGAATGAAGTATGGCTAGGGCTGGGACTTCTATTGATTGAAGGTAAACGAAGCTTCTCCGTGATCTTTAGAGCTGAAGCAAAATGTTTCTGTTCCGAAAGAAGGCATGAACGGCGTGCTGGCCGTGGTGTTTTCTCTCGATTTGCTTACTCTTTTTGGTGAATTTCGAACAGAAGTTTCTGTCTTGAAGGATAAGTCAGTACACCAAGAGGAAGGGGTGAGGAAGCCTGTACCTGAATAGGTTTGCTGCCTGAGCTCATCAAAGGCGTTGCCCATCGAGGCGGTGCGTCGGCGATTGTCCGAAGCCCATCTTCGTCCCACCGGGTTGCCGAACGCCAAACCAACTGCAGGACAAACAACTTCGGTTTTCGTTCGCTGTAGACGGTAGCGCAGGGGTGCTTACACCTCCACTTCTCAATGGTCCCGGAAATCGGAAAGTCATCACGTCGCGAAGTCGCTCCCAATCGCCCAAAAATACAGGATGTAGACTTTCGTAGTATCGCAGCGCAGGGCCGTAAAGATGTGCTGGTAAAATATCTTCCATGTTGTTATGAGCCATAGAGGGGTTGACGCCAGTCCAGTCAGGGGACACCTGCAATACTTGAATGAAGTCCAAGAACGAGATGGAGCTGTCCGTCCCATCAAAAATCGCTGGCTTTGACGCTGAGTACTTAGGCGGGGCGGTTTGAGGTTGGAGCTGGTAGTTGGACATCGTGTCTTGGTGGTGGAGGAATTTGAAAAGGAAAAGGGAGAATCTTGACGAAATTCTATTTCACGAGCGGGCTATTCACACGTCTTGCCGCCCGGATAGCCCTTAAGACTCACGTGTGAAGGCCCCCAGAAGTACTACAGCGATCTTAGGTCTGTAAGCCCCGGATGATTTGATGAGCCTTCAGCGTTGCTAGTTGCTGAGAGAAATGCATATAATTTCGAGTGTGAGACATGTGGACGAACATTTGGACGACTTCGAGGGTCGTGACGATAAATCCGTAAAGGCCGGCTCTGCATCTCCGTGGCAGTGCGGACGGCACTTTGTACAGCCTCCCCAGGGTGCGTTTATCCCCGTGGTGACGTGTCATTAGATGAGGGCTCGTATAGCAATGCTTTTCGGTCCAACGACAGCTCCCCATCCGACTTGGGGCAAGCCTGCCATCCAGTGCAGCAGCGAGGAGGGGTTCTTGATAGTTGGAGTAATCGGGGCTTGAAATGGAAGCAGATTGAACCACCGACCCACTTTGAAAACGTATTTCACACAAAAGGGGGACTCGCTGCTCTACCCATAGCTGTATGCGGTTATCCCCCACGAGTGGCCGAGGGTATGTGGCGGAATTTGACGTGCTCCATTCTAGCACCTCATGACTCAAGGGAAATGAATAACCACGGTGGCCGCGGTTCATGCTGCGCGCCGGTCAGCTCTAAGAAACCCGAGACGGTGGGCTGGCGATGGTCTCCGGCCAGCCGTTGATGTTAACAACATAAGGCGTGGCTGCGCTTTTCGAGCGTGCATGCCTAAAATTCTCTCCCGAAGAGGCATGTTGGGTTTGTGGATTTTATTGTATTTAAATGCATAGACCAGGCAGTAGCGTGATCTTGCCGAAGTTGTGTCACATGTTAAACTAGCTGGATCTTCCAGGTCACCGCTACACAATCCATGAAACTGTAAGCATCAATAGCACTCTGCATTAGTGTGAACCTCACCTTCAATCTCCTTCCATTCTTTCCAATTATACGAACGTGCATTCCTAAACCGTATTGAGCTCTTTGTGACGTAGGTTCCCGGTTCAACTTGGTCACCCCAACCCGACCATCCAGTCGAAAGAAAGTCGGATATAGGAAGCGCTTCCGTTCTTGCTCCCTCCGGTGAAATTGAACGGTTGCCTAGTCCCGTGCTATACAAGAGTCCTAAGACGGCTTCATCTCCACCACAGCATATATGGCTACTGGCGAGTTATTACGTACTGGATTGCTTGGGCGCGAGTACACGATGCCGGAAGTCAAGCTCATGCTCCCCGCTATGAACGGTATAGACGAATCCGACGCGGTAGCTTATCCCAGAGGGGTGGGG
>WSTX01002689.1:950-29343 GCA_019633405.1 Tulasnella sp. 408 | reverse complement strand
TGCTCCAATAAGAGGTGTGTTCTTTATCCTGGCCTCACTCTTCGTCGGCCTGCTGTTGCCGTTCTTACCAATCCACCTATTTCCTCTAGCCGAAACGATCCCAATTCATCTGTTCCCAGGCGGCTTCGAATTAACGCCGACGTTCAGAGACGTTAACCAAAAATTTCGGCACACGGTACTATTTGAATCTGGTTTAGCGGACGAAGAGAATAGGCGATGCTTCAAGGAGCAGGAGTTTAGGATACCCGAGGTGAGCAACACCAGATGGCATCAGACTTATTCTAAAATCTGACCCTGGTCTGCCTGCCCTTCAGAATTAGATTGCCGCGCCTCTGTGCATTTATAAACTATCACTCTTAGACCGTAAGAACAAGAGTAAAGATGACGCTGTCGCTTGGCATGGCCCAACGCTCCTTTGCCGGAAAGGTTATGACGTTTACTTGGTACACCGCCGACAGTAGTCAGACGCCAGTATCAATTTGAACTCGAACGATCAATCATCACCTTTCACCAAGCGCAATCATTCCAGTAAAATGGCACCGCGGCTTACTGCTTGCTTTCAGTTTGTTTTGCATCTGCCAATAGCAATGACCCTTACATAGCGAGACAACGACCAAAGGGCCGGGAAACGCTACTGTAGATAGCCTTAGGTGAGGAAATCCACTGACGTGAGCAATTTAGGATGATGTTGAGATTATGGCGGGTTTTATCGGTTGAGGAGGGCTCGAAGGCGGTATCGAGGACTGCTTGCATATGGAGTTCGAGTATGTCGAGCGGAAGTACATACCTTTGTCGCCCTTCCTCATCATATTGCCGAGACTCATAGGACAAGCAACCAAGTGATTACCATGCTCGAACTGTTGAGTAATTGATGGTTGCAATTCAAAGAAGCTCCCATCCATGAACGGTTGAACCAGGCCCTCAGATCAGCTAATTCCGGAAACTGTATATCATGCTAAATAAACCAAATCTCATCCTTGATCTTTACTCGAAATATCTCCATGATACACAGGCGGCCCCTGCGTTCCGGGTGCTGACTAGATCCTTCGGAGCGTCACCCATAACCTCCTAATTCTTGCGTTACTTAGTGATTCTGACAGCGTATTAGTTCGGGAATCGAAAGGGGCCCCAGAGACATGAATAAAAGCCCGAGAGAGCGGCATCTCTGCCAGCCATGTCACCACTGTCGATGAAAAGGATTGCGGCCTTGCGATAGAGTGGCATGGCTTTGTCGTACTCGCATCGAAGCAGATGAATCTCAGCAAGGGCATTCAGAAGCGAAGCTCTCCTTTTGTCGCCAAAGTAGGTCCAGATTTCCAAGACCTCTGAGGCGAGGGGGATGGCCTCTTCATACTCGCTTCGATGTCGGTGCACATCAGCGAGACCTAACAGAGCTTCAGCTCTGCCTTTTGTGTCGCCAAGATTGGTGCGGATCTCCAAGACCTCAGAGTAGACCTGAATGGCTTCCTCATACTCGCTTCGACGTCGGTGCACATCAGCGAGGCTCCAAAGAGCGTCGGCTCTCCTTTTTCTGTGCCCGAGATCGGTGGAGATTTCCAAGACCTCAGAGTAGACCTGGATGGCCTCTTCCCACTTGCTTCGAAGTCGATGTGTTTCAGCGAGTTCCTGAAGAACGCCGGCTATGCCTTCTTTGTTACCGAGGAGAACACTCAATTTCAGGGTGTTGGTAGGAGTAGAGAGCGGTACGGCCATATCACGACCTCTTCAAAGTCGATGCACATCAGCAAGATCGGACAGAACTTTGCTTCTGTACATGTTCAGGCTGCCGTTGAAATAACCGAAGCTTTCCAAGAGGTCGCAGTAAAACCGGATGGCCTGGTCGTACTCGCTTCGACATCGATGCAAGTCCGCGAGACACCAAAGAGCGCCGGCTCTGCCTTCCTGTTCGCCGAGATTGGTGCGGATTTTCAGGACCTCGGAGTGGGCCTGAATGGCCTCTTCATACTCGCTTCGAAGCCAATGTACATCAGCGAGAACCCAAAGGGCGTCGGCTCTGCCTTTTCTGTCGCCAAGATGGCTGCGGATTTCCGAGACATCGGAATAGAGGGGGATGGCCTCTTCATACTCGCTTCGAAGTCGATGCGCTTCAGCGAGACCCCAAAGAGCGTCGGCTCGGCCCTTTTTGTCTCCGAGATCGGTGGAGATTTCCAAGACCTCAGAATAGACCTGGGTGGCCTCTTCCCACTCGCTCCTAAGTCGATGTGTTTCAGCGAGTTCCTGAAGAACGCCGGCGATGCCTTCCTTGTGGCCGAGGAGAATACTGAATTTCAGGGTGTTGATAGGATTAGAGAGCGGTACGGCCATATCACGATCTCTTTGAAGTCGATGCACATCAGCAAGATCACAAAGAACTTTGCTTCTGTACATGTTCAGGCTGGCGTTGAAATAACCAAAGCTTCTCAAGGATTCGCAGTAAAACCGGATTGCCTTGTCGTACTCGCTTTGACATCGGTGCAAATCCGCGAGACACCAAAGAGCGCTGGCTCTGCCGTCTCGGTCGTCGAGATCGGTGCGGATTTTCAGGACCTCGGAGGAGAGCGGGATGGCCTCTTCGTACTCGCCTCGAAGTTGATGCACTTTAGCGAGAACCCAAAAGAGCGTCGGCTCTGCCTTTCCTGTCTCCGAGATCGGTGGAGATTTCCAAGACCTCGGAGGAGACCTGGATGGCCTCTTCCCACTCGCTTAGAAGTCGATGTGTTTCAGCGAGTTCCTGAAGAACGCCGGCTATGCCTTGTTTGTTGCCGAGGAGAACACTCAATTTCAGGTGTTGGTAGGAGTAGAGAGCGGTTCGGCGATATCACGATCTCTTCGAAGTCGATGCACATCAGCAAGATCATAAAGAACTTTGCTTCTCCGCATTTTCAGGCTGTCGTTGAAATAACCAAAGCTCTTCAAGGATTCGCAGTAAAACCGGATTGCCTCGTCGTACTCGCTTTGACATCGGTGCAAATCCGCGAGACACCAAAGAGCGCTGGCTCTGCCGTCTCGGTCGTCGAGATCGGTGCGGATTTTCAGGACCTCGGAGTAGAGCGGGATGGCCTCTTCGTACTCGCCTCGAAGTTGATGCGCTTTAGCGAGAACCCAAAGAGCGTCGGCTCTGCCTTTCCTGTCTCCGAGATCGGTGGAGATTTCCAAGACCTCGGAGGAGACCTGGATGGCCTCTTCCCACTCACNNNCGTCGGCTCTGCCTTTCCTGTCTCCGAGATCGGTGGAGATTTCCAAGACCTCGGAGGAGACCTGGATGGCCTCTTCCCACTCACTTCGAAACTGATGCATTTCAGCGAGTTCCCAAAGAATGGAGACTATGCCTTCTTTGTTGCTGAGGAGGATACTGAATTTCAGGGTGTTGGTAGAGAGCGGTACAGCCATATCACGATCTCTTCGAAGTCGTTGCACATCAGCAAGATCGGAAAAAACTTTGCTTCTGTCGATATTTAGGCTGAAGATCAAATAATCGAAGCTTTTCGAGGAGTCCCAGTAAAGCCGGATGGCCTGGTCGTACTCGCTTTGACATCGGTGCAAGTCCGCGAGACACCAAAGAGCGCCGGCTCTGCCTTCTCGGTCGCCGAGATCGGCGCGGATTTTCAGGACCTCGGAGTAGAGCGGGATGGCCTCTTCGTACTCGCTTCGAAGTCGATGCGCTTCAGCGAGAGCCCAAAGAGCGTCGGCTCTGCCTTTTTGGTCTCCAAGATCGGTGGAAATTTCCAAGACCTCTGAATAGAGCGGGATGGCTACTTCGTACTCGCTTCGAAGTCGATGCGCTTCAGCGAGATCCCAAAGAGCGTCGGCTCTGCCTTTTCTGTCTCCGAGATCGGTGCGGATTTTCAGGACCTCGGAATAGAGCGGGATGGCCTCTTCGTACTGGCTTCGGAGTCGGTGCACATCAGCGAGGCCCCAAAGAGCGTCGGCTGTGCCTTTTCTGTCTCCAAGATTGGTGGAGATTTCCAAGACCTCGTAGTATACCTGGATGGCCTCTTCCCACTCACTTTGTTGTCGATGCATTTCAGCGAGTTCCCGAAGAATGGAGACTATGCCTTCTTTGTTGCTGAGGAGGATACTGAATTTCAGGGTGTTGGTAGAGAGCGGTACAGCCATATCACGATCTCTTCGAAGTCGTTGCACATCAGCAAGATCGGAAAGAACTTTGCTTCTGCTTAGTCTGGCGGTGAAGCGCTCGAAGCTTTTCAAGGAGTCGAAGTAAAACCGGATGGCCTCGTCGTACTCGCTTTGACGTCGGTGCAAATCCGCGAGAGCCACCAGAGCGTCGGTTCTGCCTTCGCAATCGTCGAGATTGGTGCGGATTTCCAGGGCCTCGGAGTAGGCCTGGATGGCCTCTTTGTGCTCGTTTCGAAATCGATGCACATCAGCGAGAACCGAAAGAGCGTCGGCTCTGCCTTTTCTGTCGCCAAGATCGCTGCGGATTTTCAAGACTTCGGAATAGAGCGGGATGGCCTCTTCGTACTCGCTTCGATGTCGATGAGCCTCAGCAAGACCCCAAAGAGCGTCGGCTCTGCCTTCTCCATCACCGAGGTCTTCACTGATTTTAAGGGCGTTGGAGTTCAGCTGTATGGCCCTATCGTGACTGCCTTCGCGCCGATGAGCCTCAGCCATGGTACATAGAGCCCTGGTTACGCGTTGTCGTTCCTGGGTTTTCTGACCTTCGTAGCGGAGCTCCCCAGTTTTCTCGCTCTGTCCTTTGAGTCGATGCAGCTCGGCGAGGTCCCAGAAAGCGTCGGCCAGGCCGCCCATGTCTCGTTTATTATTCTGCTCATAGAGCTTCCAGATCACATCATAAACCGCAATTGTCTCGCTGTACTCCTCTCTAAGCCGAGCCAGTTCAGCGAGATCACGCAGACCTTGTATCCGGTCCGTGTCGCTGAGCGGTCCCGTCTCGGGGTCAAGGGCGTCAGCAAAGAGAGTAAAAACTCTCGCATGTTCACCCCTAGATTGATAAATCTGTCTCAGTTGATGCAGACGGTCGAGGCTGAGGATTCTCCAGTTCTCTTCCATTTCCGGAGCAAACATCGGCTATTCAACAAAACGTCAAGTGTGCTTCAATCCTCCAGAGCCGTGTTCTCTCACCATCTTTTCAATGGACCTTCGGCAAGAATCAGCTGTCGGTCTCTGGGTGGGCTGAACCTCCCAACACTCATTCATAAGGGAACAAAGCTCATTAATGACCAGTAGATGGGCGTTATCCCTGAGCGACGGCAGTTTCCCCTCAAGGACGCGTTCGACAACAGCCATCTCCGACGGGGCATCTTCGAATGGGAGGGACCCGGTCATAACCTTTTTTTAAACCAAACTGGTGAGCGTCAACTGCCGATCATGCTCGAAAACAGCCGTATCACCTCGTAGGATATCCACCCCCATCAGGAAAATCCACCCAGCAATATAGCAATAAGACCAGGTAGCAAGCGCCTCATAGTGCCCTCCTACGCTACCTTGCCTATATAGGTCCTATAGCTCCAATAGTTACCGGTGCGACTAGATAGCGAACAAATAGCGGCGGATAGCGACAAATATAGATTGAATAGTACAATACTAGTCCAAATTTGTAATGGCCAGGCGATATATTGACAGGAATAAACGAAATAGAGGTCGGAGATTTCACAGTGCAAAGTAGGAAGGATCAACATTTGCGTCCTGTGAGACTCGAGTCCGGTAATCGAATAGTTGGCATGGTGGAAAATCACGCCATGGATATCCAATGATTGATGTCACTAAATATGAGTTCTATCTACATGCCCAAGCTCTAATTATAAACGAGTCGCCACACCCATCTAATATCTATATCTATCATAACGTGGGTTGCACTTGAACGTGGGTGCGTGTGCGCCCGCGTATTCTCCTTCTCCGACAAGGGGTTTGCTCAGGTAGTCACGTGTTTGGTTGGCTGGTTGTTTTGTTTGTGTGGACTTTGCAAAAATCGCGACATCCCTCGAATGTCAAACACCTCTAAGTCTCTCGCCCCCCTCCGCAACTCCCTGGCCAAGTCCCAGACCTCTCGCGCTCCCCTTCATCGCCGCGTCCAGCCAATGCTCTGTGGGTCATTGATGCATTGCTCTATGCTTGTGTCTAACCTCAAGATCTCAGTCGTTCTCTTACCGCGAACTCTGGTGAACCGTCACAAGTCCTTCCAACACTGTGAGTTCACTCTCATCAACCGCCCCCAAACCTACTAACCTACCTGTCTATCTGCTTTAGATCTTCATGCCTTGCTACTCCGATTCACTGTCGGTGTCATGGGATGAGGTGGGCCAATTTGAGTGTTGACTGAGCTCCACAATCCCTCGTGCTGACCAACTTGGCTTCTCCAGAGTCTCCCTCCCCAAGAAATGTATGTAACACTTCCAATCGGTGTCCCATCGCTGCCCTTGAGATCATTTGTAGGTGCTTGGGCGCATCGGAACACATTTCAGGTGGGTGGACTGCACGGTATGCCGATAGCCAACACCCCTCAAGCGTGCCGCCTTTCGCCGTGACAAGACAGTCCGTCCCGGTCGCGATTTGCTTAGTAACCAATAAGTAGCAATATGTAACGTAGTAGCCAATGTGTACAGATGAGAACTGTAGTATTTGTGTGAATGGATAAATGGATCCCGTTCTGTCACGCAAAAAGTGCATCACACAAAGCTCAAATTGGCGGCTTGGGGGTACTATATCAGCATAATCATAGCTCTTAGGTTGAGCTATGCAATGACTATGAAAGCAGCCCGCGCGACTATCCTCGCTATGAAGTGAGGCTGGGCGCTATCTTGGCAAGCAACAGGGGGACTTTGCTATGGATCTATGACTGCTATATTGCCGTCATAGCACTACATAGTAACGTTGGATTTCCCTGATGCCAATGCCCAGATATCGCACCAGAGGCTAAGCTGATCTTGAAGCAGGAGCTCTGGAGCGGCCCAACGGAGTGTATATTTATTTCCGGTCAGGGTTATGGTCTTGGTGGAGGCGGAAAAGGCTGCGCTAGGCGACTGTGTTGACGGCAATTGAGTTTCCATTTGTTCGATCCGCATATTGGGATTACGCTGAGGGAGACGATGAGCGGAGCCAAAATCGGTAATTCGAGCATAAAGTTCATTTCTATAGCTTTTACGATCCCAGTTGCCATATATCAGTATATTAAGCTGGATCCAGGATTCAGTCCATCGAGTCTGTTACGGCCCACTACTGGAACGTACTGATTTCAGGTCGCCGTAGCATATTGGTGGGCTTCGGGTATGCAGGTATTCCAATCCTTTCGCCACATCGCTGATCTTGAACACAACGTATCAGGACCTAAATTTAGGAAAGAACCCATCGATATTACAAGCGAGATTCTCTCTGGAATTTCCCACTTTGCCTTAGCAACAAACTCCTTCAAATTGCCGTCGTACGACCAGGGAAATACGAGCCAAGTCATGCCCCCGGATACGTTCTCTACGAATCCTTCGAGTTCGACGATGTTTGGGTGATCGAGCTCTGCCAGGAATTCGGCTTCCCTGATTGTCAACTGGATGTACTTGAGCACTTTACGAAACCTCCTAGCAACTAGCCCAAGCATTCTCACCCCGAGTACTCGTTCGAAATTTGTATCATCGGCAAGCCTCATTCTCTTGACCGCCACCGTATCCTGCGGGGTGCAGGTTAAAGACGTGGGTTGAAAGGAGAAGAATAGTTTACCTGCCGGTGTTCTGACTTCTGTCGGTCCAGGAAGTCATCCTTCGCCTTGCCAACCAGTTTTTTACCCAACGCACGTTCTTCTATATCCCTCATATCCATTTGCTGAATCTTCATATAACCTGCTGAAACAGTCGCATGTCCTCCATGATACTCCGACCCTTCCTCAGTCTCAATAGAGGAGGGATCGATTCTCCAATGTGCGAGCTTCTCAATTCGGGCCCTCTGTGAACAAGTCGTCTCAATCGCCGACCGAGATCAATACCCGGAGCTCGAACGACACTCACTAGTTTGGGACTTGGCTCGAACCCGTCCGACGAACCGCGCGGATCAGACCCCACCAGACCAGCAATGTCGGCGACGGCTTGGTGATTCTTGTCTTCCATCAAAGTATCTTTACCCACGGGATACTATATTACACGTCGTAAGCTTAAGATCTGCTGTACACGGGTCGTGGTTATGGTTTTGTTCCCTGGGGGGGGGGAGGTTCTGAAAGGGCATCCGGACGCCTCATGAGCCACACTTAAGGAGGATCCTTGGTCCCATTTTGCCTGGGGACAAAGGGCACAATTTGCGTGGACTCCGGGTTTCTTGGACCTCGGGTTCGAAGTGTCCTTCGCAGTCCAGCCAACGAGCTTTCCAAGGCTTATCGCGGCGAGTCAAAATTTTATAAACTACAGAAAGCGCTGCAGCAGCAGAAATGGCTCATAGTTTCGTTCGTTAGTGGTTAGGGGACAGTGAGCTCGACATGTAATCTTGAGATTGCGCACCGGTTGAAGTGAGGTCCCGTCGTCGGTCGAAAGTTCGGTGGCGTACGTGACCTTCTATACTCCGGGCCCCCGGGGCTCGAACAGAATCTTGAGTGAAGATAAGGCTACACGTCAGCATGGCGATCATTGTGGGACAAGAAGAGCCATTGTTGTCGCGCTCGGGCACCCGATGCGTTTGCTATAATACTCTTATAGGGGCGAGTTGGACCGCGTCCGTATCGCGGCGGTCAGGCGGATAAAATGCGATGGTTCGAGCTAGACTGCTTCTAAAACCCAATTTTCCGTGCATAAAGTCTCTGTAAATAAAGCGTTCGCCAACTCACTAGGGGCATCGGGGCGAAGGGCTGGGAAAGGTTGCAGTGAACGAGGCAGGTGCTTACGGTCATTCAAGCCGACAAGGTACGTTTCCTCCCAGTCAGACAGAAAAGGGCCAAGCCAGCGTACGTGGAGCAGTTTTTGCGGGAACGGTTATTTGGAACGAAGGGAAGCTCACGTGAATGAGTTGACTGTGGCATTTCACCTGCGGACCCGACAGGATGCTGTGTAGAATTGAATTGCGGCCGCGGGAGATTGGCGATTTTGGTTTCGGGCGGAGACTGAAAACATTTGAACAACTCTATTTTCGCGTTCGCCGGCTGTCGCCCCCGAGATGCTCGTCCTCCGCCGGAGATGAGGATAGTATACAGAAGTATGAGACTCTATGCGCAGCTTTCGTGTGGTATGTAGTGATAGCCGCCTCTCATCGATCCTCAACTGCCACCCGAAGGCCCTCCAAACGTGAATCATAGCAGGACACACCGAGCCCAAACGTCTGTGTTTTGCTCCTATGCTCATCCATATAGCTAATACTAGAGATGTCTAGCTTATGATGCGAGAACGAGGCCTGTCGTCGCGTCGGGTATTGACGGGGATGCAGTTTTATTCGGCGCCGCGAAGAGAAACGTATATGCATATGTGGCTCACAAGCCAAGTACACAACAGTTTATTATACAGTGTACATATCCGGACGCTGCCACTTATCCTTGTAGTAATGATTGTTGAGCTAAATATTAATATTTTAGCACGCACCGAGGGGCGACAGAAAGGAAGACCGCTGATCGTTTACTCCGAGATATCACACCAATGGAGGAAAGACGTATGAAGATCTGACAAGGGATCGTAAATATATTGAGTGGAGACGCACATGTACCGTAGTCGAAGAGCTGGTCTTGCCATTTGGCTGTCGTCAACGTTGCCCCACTATTTCGTCGATCCTCCTGAGCGAAGCAGGATCTGTCCCAGGTGAAGGCACCAACCGCTGACGCAGCGCAACGTTTCCTCCAACTCCAACAAGAACCAACCGAGGCGGTCTCGATCTCATCGTCCGTAAACCCGCCCTCTACATCGCTTATGCCCTGCATCATCGTCGCGTGCAACCAGTGTCCTCACTCCTCAAAGTCGAATTGCTCATTAGGGAGCGACTGGCCGACTTCGTCTGGCGGCGACGACCTGGGATCCAACGGAGAAGAGAGCTTGGGCATCGTCATCAACGAAGCAAAGAGCGTCAGAGCCGACTTGCTAGATCGGCCCGGGTTCTTCATCGCCTTGATGCAAAGCGGCCTAACGACCCCAAACGCATTTTCCTCGCCAACAGAATACTCCCCTTCCTCCTCTCCCTCACTATACATCGCACCTCGGTCGTGGGGGACCAAAGTCCGCTCGGAGGCGGGTTATGACCGAAACGGGCGAGCCCACCGCAAAACCTTCTATCCGCTCGCTGACCCACGCCATCTCCTGCCAGAGCTTCTCCGCCACCGTTATCCCACTCGACTTGAACGAGGATAGCTCTCCACCACCACTACCACCCCCCCTCGCCGTAGATTGAGATTGATGCGGTGGTGATGATGATACTGGCGGCTTCATGAACTCGACCGCTCCCTGCAGCGCTTGGTCGTCCTCGCTTGAGCGGAATCCACGTCTCCACGCCTTGCCGCTTCTGCTGCCTCCACACTTCCTCGCTCTGCCAGTTCTCGCTCGTATCAGCGGAAAGGGTGTGGTAAAGAACCGGGAGGACGAGAACGTGCGCTGCATCTCGTCTGCGGTTCTTGTAGGCTTGCCGCTCGCTAAAGAACAAACTCTCCATTTCGGAAGACGAGCTGAACTGGTCGTGGCTCTCGGTCCTATGAGCTGCGACGCTGCTGGTTTCGGGTCGGTAAGCTGGGGTTGTGGATTGGAGGTTTCCAGACGGCCCTTGGTCGATGAGAGGGAAGGCAAAAGAGGGAGTGGAGGGGACTATTTGGCTCCCGGATGGATGATGCGCATGAAAGTCATTCTTTTGGGCATTTCCTTGTCTTGATTCGACTGAGCTGATGGGAAATGAATAGCATTGCTAGTAAGAGCTGTCGTTTGTTGAGCTGGCTCGGGAGGTGGTCGAGGTTCACGGGGCGGCGACAGTGGGGCGTTTGCGGCTTCGCTCCGATGCTTCTTCGGAGACGGGGATAACGCCTTGCCCCAAACAGTCGAACCTGGAAGAGGAAGCTGCTGAACGTCGGCGCCGAGCTGGGGAGTCGGAATGATGGCGGCGTTGATAACAACTTTCGGGGTTGCTGCGGGCCCGTGCGTCTTCGTTAGTGGTGGTGGTAAGGGCGAGCCGACGTCCACCATGTCGAAGTCGGGCTCCTTTGACTTTAGAATCGACGGAACACGGCCCAAGACAGGGAGAACCTTGGCCTCTAAACGTCTTGGACTAGATCCTCCTGTGGGCCGCGGAGACGGAGAGAAGGGTTTGTTCACCGGTTGTTTGTCGTTGTCCACCTTTCCTCCCAAACTTCCGACGATGGTGGTCGGGGTCGTAGCTTTCGACTGCCTGTACGATCGGTAGCGCTCGGTCGCGGATCATGTCGACAAAGTCCATATCGTCTCCGTACTACTTCCTCGCTTCGTTTTTCTATCCTCGTCTGAATAACTCTTTGATTCGGCAGCGGAAGCGGAAGAGGAAGGTCACCAGGGCCAACAGGCCCAAGAGACCGCCAAGCACGGAGAGAGCGATGATTTCGACAGCCCATGCCTGCCGGTCCCGTTGGACGAGTTTGAAGTTCCGTTGCCGAACAGTGCGGAGGGCAACACGAGGTCTAGTTGGCTGGACGACGCAACTGCCGTATCCACATCTTCCACCGAAGACTCCATCACGCATCTGTTCGCAGCCTTGCTCGACACCGTGGTGGCTATCGAGCCGTTCAGCGAATGCGACGGGCCGTGGTAATGCAGCGTATCCACGACGAGGCACGCCGCATCCTCGAGGCCGAAGTGGACGGTGCCGTTCCTCGAAGTCCATCTTGACAAGTCGACGGACATGGACTCGCCAGGTCGAAGGCGGTCGGAGAAGGTGACTTTGAATGTGTCGGATAACGCGAAGGTGTAAGGGTCGACGTGGATGGGAAGCCGTTGCGTTGGTGAAGAAGAACGGGTTCGAGGTGCTGGTGTTTTGAAACGAGATGGGAATGTCCAACCTCGACGTCTTGTTGATACCCGGGTAGCTGGCGGGAACGACGCCGGTCAGTAACCAAGATGAGCTAAAGTTGGATATCTATTAGCACAAGTAGGAGTTGAAGGAGGGAACCGCACGAACCTATCAAAGCTAAGCCACGTAGACGATTTCTTGTTATCAGCGAACGGTCACGGAAACGTGGTCGAGAGACAATGTCTCTTTGAAATCGCCTTCTTCAAGGCAGACCGAAGGTCGTAAGAGAGTATGTGGCCGGAGTTGCGTTGACTCCTTACAAGATTCTCGTCTTTTCGTTTGCCGGGGTTGACGACGATGACAAAGACGTCCCGTCATGGAGTAAACAGCTCGGGACTGAGCGAGTGAAGGAGGTTGGAGCGGAGCCCGATGCTGAACGACCACGCTGAAGGTATTTGGACTCCGGCAGCAAACTTGATGATGATGATAATCTCAATTTATTACGCGCGAGCAGACTGCCGAAGGACGTCAAGGTGCGCGGGGGGACAGGACCCCAGATACCCCGCTTACAACCAGTAGCTACCAGGAGAAGACGGAAGGAAAATCGGATGGATGGAAACATTCAGAGAGGAAAACAAAAGGCAGCAAACTTGAGACCGGGAAGGAAGTGACGGAGCTGGGGACTGCAATTTCTCCATTTCCGTGCCGAGTAGCTGATTAGATAACGAGTTGTCCAACGTTGCGGGCTGGTGAACTGATACGGGCATCCGGAATCCAGCCTGGCTCTCCATGCAAGTTTCGGCGACCAACCAGGACCCGATCATCACGTTCAGCGAACTCCGTCTCTCGACTGACGCACAGTCCAGCTGGGTCAGAATCATTCGGACATCCGGTGCTCCAGATTGCAACTGCACTAGATGGATCTACTTCACGGTCCAGTTGAACGTCGAAGCCTCCAGTTCGGATGTCGCAGGTGGGAAGAGGTACATTGAAGGGAGGAGTGGGTTTAAGGGACGTTGACTCTTGCGACGGGTGGGTACTGAATTAACGGCCGGGCTTGAACGAGTGTTGCTGATGGTACAACGAGAGAAAGGAGGTTAAGGGCTGCATGGCTGATTGGGGGTTTTTGCCGTAACCAGACTTAGCGAGTGAAAGTTGGGAGTTAGGTGACTGACGACCGTCGAGGACGACTGCGTTGGGTTGTCTAGACCATTCGAGCGATGACGAGGGGGAAGGCGAAGAGGCGACAGGTTTGCCACCCGCTCCTGCTCGTCGGGGAACTTGAGTCTCAACCATTGAATGTCGGTGCGCGGACCGTAGCACGAGATTGGATTTCCCTCCCATCTACAGATGGTAACATCGCGTCAGTCAACAAACGATTCGCACAACAGGCTGCGCCTACTTTGAGAGATTGCCTTGTAGCTGGGTCCCAGGAACCGATGTGCTGCACCCACGAGCGAACAGATTTTGCGCAACTCCGCTGACCGTCATTGGCCTAGACACGAGGCTTATCGCAACACAACTGCCCCTCTCCGATGAATTGAAGGTAGAGATTCATGCCTAGCATTCACTGGCGGACAGGAAGAGCACAAGTTTCGCAATGTGCAGAAGCTTGTCCTTCAGCTTATTCAGACCCTGGTTTGCATTCATCCTAATTACGCGTGACTTCTTCTCCATTGTGGGTTGTCCTCTTCTGTGCTCTTATGCAATTGCCGATAGGAGTGTTTCTACGAGTGGTTAACGAAGAGTGTTGGGTGATGGTCATGGTCATTCCTGGATCCGTCCAACCGTCAACATTGCAATCCTGACCGCTGCACCCTTTCGTCGACCCACCCAACCAATCCCTCCGTAGCCCTCGGCCCCTCAAGCCCATCTCTTCCTCACCGTCCTCATGGCCCCAATAAGAAGGGCAAGAAATGGCATCTCACTTCTTTGCCCAACCAGTCGTCGCCGAAATCCGGTTAGAAGGCGAACCGAAACAAAGTGAGCGGAGGTAAAATTGGAGAACGATAGGAAAGAAGCATACCCTGTGTACCTAAGACGGAGAACCTGTTACGGGACAGGTTTGCGCTGCCCTCACCTCCGTCGTTCGTCGCTGTGGTTTGCATCGAGGTCGACTGACCCGGCGGTGCTGCCGGTCAAACCGTCACCATGGGTCGTCGTTCGTTATGGGATGGAAGGAAGCTCGTTCACGATGGAATTAAAGTGAAATTCGTAGACACAATCGGTAGGGCTCATATCATGATTGCTCAAGTCCGTACTAACCTGGATATGATGAACACCTGACTAGAACTCTTCTTCGACCGAGGCAACTACTAGGAGTTCCTCTCTTTATCTCAAGAACTCGCTGCCTTTGGAGAAATGCGACAAGCTCGAAGGCTCGACTTTAACTTCAAGAACGTTGAAAAGCAGGATGAGAATTACCAGGGCATTAATGTCAAGCTAAGGTCCTTCTTCCTGTCTCCATGTCAGGCTCGACAGGAGGCTAAGACTTCATCCTCCAGATACTTTGTCCGGGTTACGATAGCTCGTCGGTTGGCCGACGTGGTGAAAGAGAGGGATCTCTGGGTCCATTCCTACCGTATGCCACCAGTAGCGACAACCCGATTAAAATGGAAGTGGGTAGCGAGGATTGTTTGCACATCGAATTCGAGATAACAAGTCAAAGTACGTTCGTCCACCAAACCTCGATCATTGTGGATGCTCAACTGGCTGGCGTGTTAGATACCATCTCAAAGACGTGATAGTGGGCAAAATCTACTTCCTCGTCCGAATCAAGATCAAGCACATGGAACTTTCCATCATTCGACGAGAGCCGACAGGAGCTGTGCCAATCAGTATAATGAAAGCGAAACCATAACCAAGTTTGAGATCATGGATGGTGCTCCATTGAGAGGTGCGTCGTTTGCCTCGCTTTTTCTCCTGATCGACCTGGTCACATTTTTGGAAATACCTCCGCTTCGCTTAGGCGAAACAATCCCAATTCGACTGTTTCTAGGCAGCTTCGAATTAACAGCAACGTTCAGAGACGTCAACAAAAAGTTCAGCACGCGATACTACTTGAACCTTGTTCTGGTGGACGAAGAGAATCGGCGGTACTTTAAGCAACAGGAGATTACAGTGTTTAGGATACCCGAGGTGAGGACCGTAACGTGGAATTCAACCTGCCCTCAAAGTTAACCCCTGCGCCACTTTCCTTTTCCACCTTAGAACTAGACGACCGTTTATGTATTTGTATTTTAGCTCGTCAGAAAAAAAAGCGGTTAAGATGACGCTGTCCCACCCCTGCTACGCGGCGGAACTTGTATCACGGATGCGGAAAGGACTTGGCAGTTCCTTGACGCATCATGGACAGCATCCAGAAGAAAGTCTTAAGTTGAATTTGAGCTAGTGATACATGACTTGGCTCGAGTCGCAAATTGCTCAATACAATATTTATGGCGCTTAGGCAGGGCTTATTGTGGGACTAGATCTGTTTTATCGCAACAATAGCGGTAAGCATTTGGTTTCCCTGGTAAGAGAATGCCCAGAGTGTCGGAAGAAGCTCACCCGCTTGAACCTCTTGAATGGACTCTTCTTGAACCTCTTGGACCGAAACCGAGGCCTCGGACGCGGTCTCTGTCGGCAGTTTCTCAGTCAAATCTGATGCCAGACTCCCTAGTCTTCTCACTACCCAGCTCAACACCCTGACTCGCAGTCTAGCCAGGCGCTCATCGTCCGAAGTGGGATCGGCTATTGTGCGAGACGGCTCGAGGATTTCGGCGACTTGTTGGAACAGATTGTCACCATCATTCCCCTGGTCATGGTCCATACGAGCAAGGCCCAGAAGAGCGGCAGCTTTTCCTTGTCTGTCGCAGATGTCGGTAGAGATTCTCAGAGCCTTGTAATAGAGCGGGATAGCTTCTTCGTACTCGCTTCGACGTCGGTGGACATCAGCGAGACCCCACAGAGCGGCGACCCTGCCTTCTTTCCTGTCGAGATCGGTGCAGATCTCCAAGACCTCCGAGTAGAGTGGGATGGCTTTATCGTACTGGCTTCGAAGTCGATACACATCAGCGAGACCCCAAAGAGCGTCGACTCTGTTTTTCCTATGGTTGGGATCGGTGTAGATTTCCAAGACCTGGGAGTAGTGCGGGATAGCTTCCTTGTACTCGCTTCGACGTCGATGCACATCAGCGAGACCCCACAGAGCGTCGGCTCTGCCTTCTTTGTCGTTGAGATCCGTGCAGATTCCCAAGACCAGGGAGTAGAGCGGGATAGCCTCCTTGTACTCGCTTCGGCGTCGATGCACATCAGCGAGACCCCACAGAGCGTTGGCTTTGCCTTTCCTGTCGTCGAGATCCGTGCAGATTCCCAAGGCCTCGGAGTAGAGCGTGATAGCCTCCTTGTACTCGCTTCGGCGTCGATGCACATCCGCGAGACCCCACAGAGCGTCGGCTCTGCCTTTCTTGTTGCGGATATATGTGCAAACTTTCAAGACCTCGGAGTAAAGCGAGATGGCCTTTTCGTACTCGCATTGACGTCGATGCACATCAGCGAGAGCCCACAGAGCTTCGGCTCTGCCTTCTTTGTCGTTGAGATCCGTGCAGGTTTTCAAGACCTCGGAGTAGAGCGGGATAGCCTGCTCATACTGGCTTCGACCTCGATACACCCCAGCGAGACCCCATAGAGCGGCGACCCTGCCTTCTTTGTAGTCGAGATCGGTGCAGATTTCCAAGACCTCGGAGTAGAGTGGGATGGCCTTATCGTACTGGCTTCGAAGTCGATGCACATCAGCGAGACCCCATAGAGCTTCGACTCTGTTTTTCCTATGGTTGGGATCGGTGCAGATTTCCAAGACCTGGGAGTAGAGCGGGATAGCCTCCTCGTACTCGCTCCGAAGTCGATGCACATCGGCGAGACCCCACAGAGCGTCGGCTCTTACTTTCCTGTCGCCGAGGTCGGTACTGATTTTCAGGGCGTTGGTGTTCAGCTGTATGGCCTCGTCGTGAGCGCGTCCCTGCCGATGATTTTCAGCCATGGCACATAGAGCCTTAGCTATGCGTTGTTGTGTCTGGAATTTCTGACTCTCGTAGTGGAGTTCCCCAGTTTCTTCGCGTTCATCTCTGAGTCGGTGCAGCTCAGCGAGGTCACCGAAAGCTCGACCCAGGCCGCCCTTGTCTTTCCGATTGGTCTCCTCATAGATTTCCCAGATCACATCATAGACTGCAATTGTCTCGCTATACTCCTTTCTAAGCCGGGCCAGCTGGGCGAGATCACGCAGACCTTGTACCCGTTGTTCGAGCTCGAACCGTCCCGTCGCGGAATCAACGAAGCAAGTAAATGCCCTCGCATAGTCACCCCTAGATTGGTACATCTGTCCCACCTGACGCACACGGTCATGGCCGAGGATCCGCTCGTCGTTTTTCATCTCTGGAGCAAACATCGGCTATTCAACAACACGTTAACTGTGCTTCAATCCTCGACAGCCGTGTTCTCTCACCATCTTTTCGATGGACTTTCGACAAGCATCAGCCGTCGGTCTCTGGGTAGGCTGAGCTTCCCAACACATGTTCATAAGGGAGCAAAGCTCGTGAATAAGCAAGAGATGGGCGTTATCCGTGAGTGATGGCAGTTTTCCCTCAACCACACATTCGACAACAGCTATCTCCGAGGCGACGTCTTCGAATGGGAGGGACCCTGTCATAACCTATTTTGACCCGATCTCTTGAGCTTCGATTGCCAATCATACTTGTATTCAGCAGTATTACCTCGTAGCATATCCACCCCAGTGCCCAGATGTCGCTCCAGAGGCTAAGTTGATCCCGGAGCAGCAGCTCCGGAGCTGCCCAGCGAAGTGTATACTTATTCCCAGTCAGGGTTATGGTCTTGGTGGAGGCGCAAAAGGCTGCGCTAGGCGGTTGCGCTGACGGCAATTCCGTTACCGTCTCCTCGACCTGCGTATCGGGGTCACGCTGAGGGAGACGACGAGCGGAGCCAAAATCGATAATTCGCGCGTAGGTTTTCCTGCGTTCGGACTTATACCGTATCTGACCCCGATAATAATAGGAATCACCATAGATCAGTACATTGAGCTGGAGTTAGGAGTCAGTTCCTCGACCCTTTTATGGCCCACTACTAGAACGTACCGATTTAAGGTCGCCGTGGCATATTGGTGGGTTTCGGGTATGCAGGTATTCCAATCCCTTTGCCACATCGTTGATCTTGAACACAACGTTTCAGGGCTTAAGTTTACGAGAGACGTTATCGATCTTACTAGCGAAATTCTCTCTGGAGTGTCCCACTTTTCTCGAGCAATAAAGTCTTTCAAATTACCGTACTCGGCCCAGGGTAATATGAGCCAAATGATGCCCTTGGATGCGTCTTCTACAAATCCTTCGAGCTTGGCGATGTTTGGGTGATCGAGGTTCGCTAGGAACTCGGCTTCCCTGATTGTCAACTGGATGTATGTGAGCACTTTACTAAACCTCTGCGCGATAGACCGAAGCATTCTTACCCCGAGTACTCGCTCGAAATCTGTATTATCTGCTACCCTCATTTTCTTGACCGCTACATCGATATACTGTGGGGTTGCAGTTTATGCCTCGGATCAAAGGGATAACGGAAGGTTTACCTACGTCCGTGTTCCACCAACTTGCCCTGAGGAATCCACTAATTGCAATGTTTTTACTCAACGGCCACCTTTCCAAGTTCCGCATGTCCACTTACTACGGAATTATTGTGCCTTTGGAAACGGCCGCATGTCCTCCATGGTACTCCGACCCATTCCCGAGACGGATAGAGGTAGGATTGATTCTCCAGTTTGCGAGCTTCTCAATTCTGGACCTCTACAGACAAGTCGTCTCAAACGCTGACCGAAATTCACACCTAGAGCTTGGACGACACGCACCAACTTGGGACTTGGCCTGAATCCATCCGAAGAACCACTCGGATCGGACCGCACGGGACCACCGACGTTGGCGACAGCATGGTGACTTTCGTCTTTCATCAAAGAATCTTCACCCACGGGATAAGATATTCCACGTAGTGAGCTTAGGATCTGAGTTTCTTCTCTGGGAAGAGTGATGTGAACGAGAAGTTGTACAAGGTCGTGGCGATTTTTTTTTATGCGAGAGAGGGGGGAGAGAAGTTCTGAAAGGGCATTTGGGCGCCTCATCATCCATACTTAAGTAGAATCCTTCCTCGCGATTTGCCTCGGGGCTAAGGGCACAATTTGCTTGGACTATGGCTTTCCTGGACTCTACATTAGAAATTTCCTTCGCAGTCCAGCTAACGACCTCTCCACGGTGCTTATCGCGGGAAAGTTAAAATTTCACATACCCCGTAAAACGCTGCAACAGAAGAATGGGTTCACAATCTCGTTTTTGGTGTTTATGGGAGGGTTCGCGACGCCTGTATCCGTGTGATTGCGGACCGGGTGAGGTGAGGTTTCGTCGTTCCGTCGACAGTTCGCTGGGGTGCGTGTCCTTCTGTACTCCAGACCCCTGGGACTCGAACAGAATCTGGAGCGAAGATGAGGCCACACCTCCGCATGGCGATTATTGTGGAAGAAAAATATGCATCATTGTCGCGATCGAGTATTTGATGTGGTACGAGATCGCCCTTGCTGCAGGGGTGTACGAGCTCGATGGCACGGTCAGTCGGTGGGGCTGGCGGATCGCAATCCTGACCACCGCACTCTTTCCACTCCTCCACTAAACAAACGCGCCGCGAACGGAGCTGGAGTCTTCTCGAGTTCGGTGACCGAATCTCGGAAGGCCAGAGGAGGACTGCCTTTTCTCTGCATACTCGTGTTCAGGAATTTCGGGGTAATGCGTAGTGCGAGTAGGCCACGGACGTCCGCCCGAGAATAGGAACGCCGTCAAAATAGAGAGAAACGAGCGTGGCTGCAGTTCCTGTGCACCGCATCCTCATCGAATCTCTTCCGCCAATTAAACGCTCAGAATGGTAATTCAGGTGGGACTGCTGACATCCTACTCGCACAGCCACAGCTCGCCTTCGAATGTCGATCTCTCCTTCACGTCACCATCTGACTGTCGTTGAACTCACCACCTACTTGACCGATCCACACTCTAACATTCCATCTACGTCACCCTTACGACCTCGCTCGCCGCCCCGGCGAAGGCCCATCAACTTCACATTCGTCTGAAGCGAACGCCAAGGCAGCGGTCACAATCGAAATCGAGCTTCAAACACACGAACATCGCCTTGACAGCATTGCATCGACCGCACCTTGGGCGGCAGCACTCCACCTTGTCGCCCAGGGGATCCTAAACAACCATAGGCTATGCCTACACCTGGGAGATGAACAGAGAAGGCCCGGCCAAGTTTCGCAGACCCCGCTTTCCATCTTTCGTCGCTATGGTTATGTAGTCGAGGAAGGCTCGAGGGGGTGGCGCTAGGCGATCTCACATGCCATCGTTTGGCTGGGGGGTGGAACGAGGGTGGTTGATGACGCGGTTCGGGTCAAGCTTGCGGACGAAGGAGGTGAGGCCTTTTATTGCAAATTTGCAATGGCTCATGTTTGGAAGTACTAGGTAACTGTTGTCAGCGAACCGCTTGCAGGGCTCTTCCATCATCCGGGCAACCACCGCGAATTCCTTTTCCTATCTCAAGGTCTCGCTGTATCAGGAGAAGCGCAAATGCTCAATTCGCTGGACTGGGATTCGAAGCAGTATGAGCGTAAACAGGGCATTACCGTCCAGCGGAGGTCCCGACTCCCTTCACACCTCGATGTGAATGTCAATACGAGGCTGAGAGCTTATACCGTAGCTTCCTTGGCGGGAGTGCGATAGCTCGTCGTTTGGCCCACATAGTCTTACTCGTACTCCAGCCATCAGAGAGCAATATCGGGACCAAGATGGAAGTCTGCGTAGCGGACTGCTTGCACACCAGGTTCGATTCTTAAGAGCCAAAGTACGTTCCTTCTACAGCCGTTGTCCCTTAGATTGCTAAATTTCAGGCTGCCTTCCCTGTAGATAATACCACCTCAAGGGCGTGATTGTCGGCAAACTCTACGTCCCCTCCCCGGGAATCAAAATCAACTCACGAAGTCGTTTCCGTTTGAGGAAAGACGGTTGGAGCGGTGCCCTAATGAGTAGGATGAGAGCGAAGCGGTAAAAAAGGTTGAGACCAAGGGCCGTGCTGCAGTGAGGAGGTCCGTCGCTTCTGCTGTTCCCCTTTCCCCGTTAGCTTGCCGTCCTTACCAAGGCACTTGATTCGTCTAGGTGAAACGGTCTCGATACTACCGTACCTGGGCGACTTCGAATCTACGCGAACGCTCTGAGATGTCAGTAGAAAATCTAGCAAGCGGTATTCCGTGAAACTCATTTTAGTGTACGAAGAGGATGTATGATAATTCAAGTAGCAGGGATATTACTGTGTTTATAGTACTCGAAGTGAGGAACATGGCGTAGACTCCAACTGGTCCTGTCATTGGCTCTGGTCCGTCCACTGTTTTTTCAGCTTTCTAGAAGTAGATGGAGGCTGGTCCGTGGATTATCTGTATACTACCACTTTTTCACTTCCAACGCGGAATGCTTTGTGAAGCTGGATATTGTTTGGCGACGGTGGGATTGCTTCGGCCCAAAACTCGTGGTGAAAAGATACATACCACACGGCACAGGAGGTAAAGACGTATGGCGATCCGACAAAGGGAATGTAAATATATTGAGTGGAGACGCGCATGTGCCGTATCCGAAGAACTGCTCTTGGCGGTAAAGTGTTGTCGCTCAGCGCCTACAGCTGGCTGTCATCGACGTTGCCCCGTTCTTTCATCGATCCTCCTGGGAGAAGCAGGGTCTGGTCCAGGTGAAGACACCAAGTGCTGACGCAGCGCAGCGTTTCCTCTAACCGGAACCAACGTGGCCTGATGATACGACGAGGCAGTCTCGATCCCATCGTCCGTAAACTCTCCCTCTCCCTCTCTCATGCCCTGCATCATCGTCGGGGTGCAACCAGTGTCCGTACCGCTGTCTCCACGACTCCTCGCTCTGCCAGCTCTCGCTCGTTTCGGCGGAAAGGGTGTCGGGGGAAAGACCGGGACGACGAGAACGTGCGCTGTACCTCGGCTGCGGTTCTTGGGTAGGCGTGCCGCTCGCTGAAGAAACGCGCTCTCCATTTCGGAAGACGAGCTGAACAGGTCGTGCCTCCTGGACCTGTGGGCCGCGACGCTGCTGATTTCAAGTTGGTAAGCTGGGGTTGCGGGTTGGAGATTTCCAGATGGCCCTTGGTCGCTGAGAGGGAAGGCGAAGGAGGGAGTGGAGAGGACTCTTACGTTGGCTCCCGGTCGGAAGACGCGCATGAAATCCATTCGTTTGGGCTCTTCCTTGCCCTGGTCCGACTAGGCTGACGGGGCATGAGTGGCATTGCTAGTAGTTGCTGTCGTTGAGCTCGCTTGCGAGGCGGTCGAGTCCACGGAGCGGTGACGGTGGGGCGTTCACGCGTTCAGATGGTTCTTCCGAGACGGGGACAACGCCCTGCCTGAAACAGTCGAACCTGGGAGCGGAAGCCGTTGAACTTCGGCGTTGAGCTGGGTAGTTGGAATGACAGCGGCGTTGTTGACAACTTTTGGGGTTGAAGGGGGCGCGTGCGTCTCCGGTGGGGGTGGCAGGTTCGAACCGACGTTCACCATATCGAAGTCGGGCTCCTTTGACTTTGGGATCGACAGAGCACGGCCAAGACAGGGAGAAACGCGGGCCTCTAAACGTCCTGGACTTGATCCTCCTGTGGGCCACGGAGACGGAGGGATGGGTTTGTTCTCCACCGGTTGTTTGGCGTTGTCCACCTTTCCGAGTCCCAAACTTCCGACGATGGGGGTCGCGGTCGTATCTTGCGACTGCCTGTATGATCGATTGCGCTCGTACTGCCGAGGGGAGCTGCCGCGGATGATGTCGACAAAGTCCATATCGTCCCCGTACCGCTTCCTCGCTTCGTTTTCGTTCTTCTCCTTTCCTCGTCTGAATAACGCTTTGATTCAGTAGCGGAAGCGGAAGAGGAAAGTCACCAGGGCCAACAGGCCCAAGAGATCACCGAACGCGGAGAGAGGGATAGTTCCACCCTTCGACGGTCCATGCCTGCCGGTTCCGTTGGACGAGTTTGACGTTCCGTTTGCCGAACGACGCGGAGGGCAAAACGAGGTCTACTTGGCTGGACGACGTAACTGCCGTATCCACATCTTGCACCGAAAACTCCATCATGAGTCTGTTCGCAGCCTTGCTCGACAACGTGATGGGTATTGAGCCCTTCAGCGAGCGACGGGCCGTCGTAATGCAGCGTATCCGCGACGGGGCACGCCACATCCTCGAGGCTGAAGTGGACGTTGCCGTTCCTCGAAGTCCATCTTGACAATTCGACGGAAATGGACTCGCCAGGTTGAAGTCTGTCGGAAAGTGTGACGTTGAGTGTGTCGGAGAACGCAAAGGTGTAAGGGTTGATGTGGATGGAAAATCGTTGCGTTGGTGAATAAGAACGGGGTCGACGTCGACGTCGTGTTGATACCCGTGTAGCTGGCGGGAACGACGCCGCTCAGGAGCCAGATGAGCTAAAGGTGGGTATCTATTAGCACAAGTAGTGGTTGAGGGAGGGAACGGCACGAACCTATCCAAGCTAAGCCACGTGGACGAGTTTCGTCTTCTCCTTTGCCGGGGTTGACGACGACGACAAAGACGTCCGTCATGGAGTAGAGCAGCTCGGGACTGAGCGAGTGAAGGAGGTTGGAGCGGAGGCCGATGCTAAACGACCACGTCGAAGGTACCTGGACTCCAGCAGTGAAACTTGAGACCCGGAAGGGAGTGACGGAGCCGAAGACTATTCATTTCTTCTTGACCGTGCCGAGTAGCTGATTATATAATATAACGACTTGACCAACGTTGCGGACTGGCGATCTGATACGGACATCCGGAATCCCGCCTGGCCCTCCATGCAAGTTTCGGCGACCGACCCCATGAACCCGCCTCTCACGTTCAGCGGACTCCCTGTCTCGACTGACGCACAGTCCAGCTGGGCCAGAATCATTCGGACGTCCGGTGCTTCAGATCCCAGCTACACTAGAGGGATCCGGTTCACGTTAAACTTGGACGTCCAAGCCTCCCGTTTGGATGTCGCAGGTGGGAAGATAGTAGATGGAGGGGAGGAGTGGGTGTAAGGGACGTTGACTCTTGCGACGGGTGGGTGCTGAATGAGCAGCCGGGCTTGAACGAGTGTTGCTGATAGTACAACGAGAGAGAGGAGAGAAATAAGAGTCAAGGGTTGCATGGTTCGTTGGGGGATTTCGCCGTAACGAGACTTAGCGAATGCAGGTTGGGAGTTGGGTGAGTGACGACCGTCGAGGACCACGGGGGCTGGTTGTCTAGAGTATATATCCGAGCGATGGCGAGGGGGAAGGCGAAGAGGCGAAAGATTTGCTACTTCGCTCCTGCTCATCGGAGTACTTGTCTCAACCATCGAGGGTCGGTGTGCGGACCATATCCTCGGAGCACGGGATTGGATTTCCGTCGTATCTACAGATGATCATCGTCAGTCAGCAAACGATGCGCACAACACGGTGCGCCGACTTTGAGAGGGGTCCTTGTAGCTGGGTCCCAGGAACCGGTGTGCTGCCAAGGCCATGAGCGAACAGAATTGGCGCAACTCCGCTGACCGTCATTGCCCTGGCCATGACGCTTATCGCAGCTCAACCGCCCTCTCCGATGAATTGAAGGTAGACATTCATGCCTTGCATTCACTGGCGGACAGGAAGGGCACGAGTTTCGCACTGCGCAATAGGTTGTCCTTCAGCCCATTCAGACCCTGGTCTGCATTCATCCTCGTTATGCGTGACTTCTTCTCCATAACCTAACCTAACCTAACCTAAGACTTGCCGATAGGACTGTTTCTACGAGTGGTTAATGAAGAGAGTTGAGTGATGGTGATGGTTTATTCCTGGACATCTCCGTCGAACCGTCAACAAATATTGCAATCCTGACCGCTGCACCCTTTCCTCCTCGCCGATCCACCCAACACCAATCCCTCCGCAGCCCTCGGCCCCTCAAGCCCATCTCTTCCGCACCGTCCTCATGGCCCCAACAAGATGGACAAGGAAGGGCATCTTCCTTCTCCACCCAACCACTCGACGTCGAAATCCAGTTAGAAGGCAAGGAGAACCGAAAACAAGTGGAGGTAAAATTGGAGAAGGACAGGAAAGAAGCTTACCCGGTGTACTATGATGGAGAGCCGGTGACTGGCCAGGTTCGAGCGTCCCCCGTCTTCAAACGTTCATCGTTGTGGTCGTATTCGAGGAAGGCTGACGCGGCGGCGCTGCGGTCAACCCGTCACCTCTAGGTCGTCGTTCGGTTACGGGATGGAAGGAAGCTCGTTCACGATGGGATTAAAGCCGAATTCGTGGGCACAATCGGTAGGGTTCGTCTCAATTCCGTTCTAACCTGGATGTAACGAACCTCTTCATAGAGCTCTTCTATGACCGGGGCAACCACTACGAATTCCTCTCCCTATCACAAGAACTCGCTGCACCTGGAGAAATGCGACAGGCTCAAACGTTCGACTTCAACTTCAAGAACGTCGAGAAGCAGTATGAGAGTTACCAGGGCATCAATGTCAAGCTAAGGTCCTTACTGTTTCGCCGCCAGGCTCAACAGGAGACTAAGACTTTATCCCACAGATACTTTGTCCGGGTTACGATAGCTCGTCGGTTGGCCGACGTAGTGAAAGAGAGGGATCTCTGGGTCCATTCTTACCGTATGCCGCCAGACAGCAATAACTCGATCAAGATGGAAGTCGGTATTGAGGATTGCTTGCACATCGAATTCGAGTCTAACAAGTCAAAGTACGTCGCCTCCTCCAGTCCCCCGGTCATATGAGCATGGGTACTCAGGTGATCGTCCACTTAGATACCACCTCAAAGACGTGATAGTCGGCAAAATCTACTTCCTTCTCGTACGAATCAAGATCAAACACATGGAACTCTCTATCATTCGACGGGAGACGACCGGAGCTGGACCGAATCAGTATAATGAAAGTGAAACAATAACCAAGTTTGAGATCATGGATGGAGCTCCCGTGAGAGGTGCGTCGTTTCACTTCGCTCTCTTCTCTCGTCGACCTGCCCCGGTTCATACAAACGTCCTGGCTTCTTGCAGGCGAAACAATCCCGATACGACTGTTCCTAGGCGGTTTCGAATTAAAGCCAACATTCAGAGATGTCAATAAAAAATTCAGCACAAGGTACTATCTGAATCTTGTGTTAGTAGACGAAGAGAATAGGCGATACTTTAAGCAGCAGGAGATTACGGTGTTTAGGATACCCGAGGTGAGCAACGTAACCTGGAATTTGACATGCCCTCAGAGTTGACCCTGGTGCCACTTTTTCTTTTTCTTTTCCACTTTAGAATTAGAGGACTGTTTTTGTGTGTATTGGTATTATATCACATCTTAGCTCGTCAGCAAAAAAGACTCTGCCCCACCGCCGCGGGACGGTGGAATCCATATCACGTTAGCTGGCAAGGACGTGACGCTTCCTCCGCGTCTCATCGACAGTATCCAGAAGACGGTATTAATTTGAGTTGGAACTAATGATAAATCGCTTGGCTCAAGTTGCAAATTGTTCAACACAATATTTATAGTGCATAGGCAGGGCTTATTGTGGGCCTGGATTTATGGCAACAGTAGCTATAAGCGTCGCGTTTCCTAGTGAGATCGAGACAATGTCCAGAATGTCGGGAGAAGCTCACCTGCTCGAAGCTCGGTCTTGGATAGACTCTCGTCGGCTTGAACCTGTTGGACCGAAACCTGGGCCTCGGACCCAGTCTCTGTCGGCAGTGCCTCCGTCAAATCTGACGCCAAACTCCCCAAGCTTCTCCCCGGCCAGTTCGAGACCTTGATTCGTAGTCTAACCAGCCACTCATCGTCCCCAGTGGGATTAACTACTGTGCGAGACTGCTCGAGAATTTCGGCGAGTTGTTGGCATAGGTTCTCAGCATCATCGCCCTGGTCATGGTACGTATCAGCAAGGCCCAAAAGAGCGGCAACTTTCCCTGGTCTGTCGCCGAGATCGGTACAGATTCTTAGAGCCTTGTAATAGAGCAGAATGGCCTCCTCGTACTCTCTTCGAAGCCGATGGACTTCGGCAAGACCCACCAGAGCGACGGCTGTGCCTTTTCTGTCACCGAGATCGGTGCGGATTTGCGACGCCTCGAAGTAGAGCGGGATGGCCTCGTCTAGGGCTCTGTGAGAAACTCCCCGGGACTTTCTAACGGCGTTTCTAACATTGTGTTTGAAACACCGGCGTTAGTAACAGTTGTTTGCAACACTGACACATATAGATTGCGTAGTATACCAGGATGTAAGGGTACGTAACTATACAGAAACTAGATTCGTCTCAAACTCGACTGGCAACTCAATCTTCTTCTTCTGTGACTCTCCACTGCCTCCTGCCTCCGTCTTCCGTCTCTTCTCTCTTCCTCTGATTCTGTGGCGCTCCTATACACGGAGGAAAGAGGAAGGGACGTGTTTCACTTGAGACTAAACAAGGCAATGTTTGCGTTTTCATGTTCTTCAGAGAAATAAGCGACGATAAAAACAGATATAGAGCCTCTGATCGCGATTTACCCTGGCGACGCAGTCATAAGGTGCGATCTGATGCACCAGGCACCTCCTCCGGCAAGCCACTGCCGAAGTTATTACTAACGTTACTAACCACCCCCAAACCCCCTTACCCTTTCTAACGCCGTTATTAACAGTTAATAACGCCGTGTTTCAAACAGGGTGTTTGAAACGTTCGGTTCCTCACAGAGCCCTAGCCTCGTCGTACTCGCTTCGACGTCGATGCACATCAGCGAGACCCCAAAGAGCGTCGCCTCTGCCTTTTTTGTCGTCGAGATCGGTGCAGACTCCCAACATCTTGGAGTAGAGCGGAATAGCCTTTTCGTACTCGCTTCGATATTGATGCACAACAGCGAGACCCCAAAGAGCGTTGGCACTGCCTTTGTTGTCGTTGAGATCGGTGAGGATTTCCAAGACCTCCGAGTAGAGCAGAATGGCTTCGTCGTACTCGCTTCGAAGTCGATGCACTTCGGCAAGACCCCAAAGAGCGTCGCCTCTGCCTTTGCTGTCACCGAGATCGGTGCGGATTTGCGACGCCTCCAAGTACAGCGGGATGGCCTCTTCGTACTCGCTTCGACATCGATACACATCAGCGAGACCCCATAGAGCGTCGCCTCTGCCTTCTTTGTCATCGAGATCCGTGCAGATTTCCAAGACGTCGGAGTAGAGCGGGATGGCCTCGTCGTACTCGCTTCGACGTCGATGCACATCAGCGAGACCCCAAAGAGCGTCGCCTCTGCCTTTTTTGTCGTCGAGATCGGTGCAGACTCCCAACATCTTGGAGTAGAGCGGAATGGCCTTTTCGTACTCGCTTCGATATTGATGCACAACAGCGAGACCCCAAAGAGCGTTGGCTCTGCCTTTGTTGTCGTTGAGATCGGTGAGGATTTCCAAGACCTCG
>WSTX01002688.1:2500-29690 GCA_019633405.1 Tulasnella sp. 408 | reverse complement strand
AACGGCGAGTGGGGCCGACGGCGCTTTTGATCGACCTGTAGAACGCGCGTTGGGTGGGTGGAATCATCAAGCGGATATGGAGGCAGAGCAGCCCTCGCGAGCATGGCGGTCCAGCCTTCATGTATTTCTTTCAACTTGTGGCTGATTTTCTGATATTGATGGGGGCAGGGGGCGGTTTCCTGGCCGGGCACGAGACAAAGGCATCCGTGTGGTGGAGGGGGTGGAGTTACCTGCTGGTGATATGGACCGTCGTGCGACTGAAGGATGGATACGTATTTGAAGAGATCTCCTAGCATCCTGGTTGCAAGCGTATTTGGAGTAAGCATCTCGAGAAAGCTGCGTAGAAACACCTCAAACAGACCCCAGATATAGAAGGACATCCTCAGCGGCGAGAACTCTTTTCAATACTCCAATTCCCCGATGGTTATTATCTTGAGCTTGAACCCAGACCTGGTGTCGAGTCCGGTCAATTGTCGTTGCTTCCACCATTCGAGTGAACAATGCTCTGCAAAGTCCCACACAGGCTGCTTGAGCCTGGGCGGTCGGAAGCCTGTCGACTAGAGTCGTCATCAAAGTCGTAAAATGGCTGAGGGTGGGATGAAAGACATCGTTGATACAGATATATTTATTGTAAGAGTGCGGTGTTGGTGTTGACTCACGTACTAAGGGAAGTGTGCAGACGAGGGGGAGAATGAGTACGACCTTTCGCACAAAGGGTACTACACAGCCTCCGAGGAATGAGTACGTTGCCATTCTGCAGGCAGCTAGAGACGAAAAGCTCCCATGTGGAGGAATAATGGGAAGTTGCTAAGAAATACATTGGACTGAGAGGAGCGGTGGCACTTGACATGCCTCGGGGGCGGGGCACGGTGAGACTTCCCGACGGCGGATTGAAACGGATGAGATGACACTGACAAGTACAATGCCAGACTATCGAGCCACTAAATCTATTTCAACGAGCCAGACGAGAAACGCGAAAAGCAGCTCTAAATTACAATGAAAGATAGACTACATCTCAATCCTTCGTCGGGAGTAAATATAAAGATCGAACCCCCCCCCCCTCCTCCACGCTTCGTCGGGCGAAAATAGGTCAGGACCAATGTGGCAAGTTCCACAGGTCGCGGAGCTCTAGCAATCCATTTGGTCCTCTTCCCGGCTCCCAACGAACTCCTTCGAGCGCCCAGCGCCAGATCTGAGGCAGAGAGTGAGAACCCGACCGCAGGAAACATGTCATCGAAATATACTCACTAGATATTTTTGCAGTTCCTTGTCCTCTGGGAGAACCTTTTTCCATTCCGGCTCAGCTTCGTCACTATTACAGTCAGGGGACAAGAGGGTTTTCAGGCAGCGTCGCTCATCCCGAGGAGCGCCTCCACCGCTAAGCGTCGGAGAGAAGATACGATAAGAGTCGAGGGCGTATCTGCCGACTCCTGGTAGATGTGAGATTGGAGTTGGTGGATATCGCACCTGCGCTTCGGCTGGCGGGTCAGAGATACTTTCGCCAGCTTGGGGAACGACTCGTTTCTTGGGCTTGCCGTTTGCGGGGCGAGGTGCGATTTCTGCGGGGGTGTTGACACTACTGAGGGAAGCTTGCTTTTTTGGCGCTCTCTTTTTTGGAGTCTGGGTGGGGCAGCGGCTCCGGTGGAGGCAATCCCTGTTTGGCGGATCCGTAATGTATTGCAGGCTCAATTGAATAAATCGGTTAGCGCGCGTATTTTGGAGACCCAGCCCAGCCATGACTTGAGATAGATCGTCGGAGGAAGCTACGAGAAGCATACAGATATGAAGGCGTCAAATCGAGGAAGCGTGTTAGAGTGCTCACCCATTGCAAGGGCTTCGGGTGTTGGCCACTTTTCCATTATCTCCCAAAATACGGGAATGGATAGAGCACCTCTCGTCTTGTTCAAAAGACTGACCGCTATGATGAGCTTCCACGGATTATCCGCCACCAGAGCTAGGTAGAGCGGCCATATAAGTGTCATTGCTTGGTGTCAGCTTCAGAAGAAGACACTTGCCTTGAATTAGCTTTGGTTTTGCTGCCTGCAAGTGTTCGTCGAGGGTCTGACAGGTGCATACGTCGGGCTTGACTTTCTTCTCGTTATTGACATCCGTCGGTATTGATGAAGAGGCCTTTCGCTTCCGTGGCCCTTTCTTCGTCGGGGCAGAAGGTTCTCCAACGGCCACTGAGCCTTTCGGCATTGGGTGGTGGTGTACCGAGGTGGGTGTCAAAGGTCTCTGAACTCTTGTGGGCTTGGTCGCGAAGAACCTGGAAACAGTCGAATCTCTTTGGGATACCATGGAAGCAATCACGGCATTCTGTCGAAGTGGGGTTTTGGGTGGTGCGTAGGCGAATTTTGAGAGGTCAGGGATGTTCGTAAGGGCGTTGGGGGAGTCTTCGGCGGCGGAAGGCGGTGCAGCTTTGCGCTTTGGACGATATGGTGGTATAACGACCTCTAGTTGAGCACGGGGTAATGGCCGTGTCCTAGGAGGAGTCTTGGGAATCGTTGTTGAATTGAAGGCCATATTGGAGTTGATCGACGCTCCTGACGGGGAGCATGTGGAGGTTTTGTCGAAATAGCGCGATGTGACGCGTCGGTCTGAGGGCGGGGTGTGTTTTTCTGGCCGAGCCATGGCGCGTTGACACCGCAAAACGAGGTATAAATGTGTATAGGAGGTTCGAAACGCAGGTGCGAGGGAGTAACGTCGGGGGGAGCAGTGAAGTGGAGCAGTCCAGAACCGAACGGTCCGTTTGGCATCATTTGTCATCGGTCGGGGTTTGAATCGTGATTCCTGGCCACAGCGTGGACCAGGTCTCCACACACAAGGTGAGATTGGCAATGTCCTGGACCGGGATATGCGCCGTACATGTGTGAAAGGACAGTCGATACTCAGAGCGTGCCTATCTACGAGATACGCCCCGAACCCGACGGTGAAATGTGCTTGACACCCTAGTAATAGACAGGGTAGTGAATGACAGGTCAATAACCGGTCAAAGACAGGGCGCTCAAAATCGGGGTGTCGATTACCGGTAACAGACGAGGTTAAGGTTGTCGCCAGGCCACTTGACAGTAGCTCCGTTATTACCTCAAATTAGGGTGGCGTCAGATACCTCCAGCGAGGTATCCGACAGGTCTTTGACCGGTAAGAGACAAGGTACCTCCGGATACCCAGTAAAAGACAGTGTCAAAGACCGGTTAAAGACAGGTTAAAGACAGCATTACCTAGCCATTATATATCGCGCTCGCGAATACTATATATCCATTTTACGCCAGACAAATGCAAACGAGTCTTTTGAGCGTGCCATACTAACAGAAAGCCGTATCGACAGACCTTCGGAGTCTTCTGCTTCGATATCGATGCGGACAACGACCGACTTACTAGACAAGAGATTGCCGCCAATCAACAACCCAATATCACATCCTCCACTACAAGCCAGCTTTTCCTCGTATGTTTCAATATGGCAGCCTATAGCCCATATAGCCAAGCGTCTGCTTGTAGAGGAGGGCTTCCCAATGGTCTCAGAATCTGAGTCCGAAGGTTCTCGCTGAGAGGTCTTCACCAGTTGAAAGACCGATAGTTGAATGTCCAGGGGGTCAATCTCCCCACTTGTTGACGGCTCGTTTAGGCAGAGCTCAGGAGGATTCTGCATGAATCCGGTCAGTGCTCCCCACCTGAACACCAAAAGTACCGCTAGACTAGTCCAGAATTAGGGTGGCGTCAGACACCTCCGGCGAGGTGTCCGACAGGTCTTCGACAGGTGCACGACAGCGTCTCTCCGGCTGCCCGGTAAAAGACATGGTCAAAGACCGGTAAAAGACCGGTAAAAGACAGGGGGTATATTGGTATTACGTAATCGCCTCTATGGACATTACTTCAAGCCCGGAAGGAAGACGAACGGATCTTTTGAGTGCGATGTGCCCGCCGAGCGCTTGATTGATGTCACCTCCATATCGACTTCTTCAACCGGGACCACGATTGGCTTCCTAGATAGTAGGTTGCGGACGATTGATGAACCAATATCGACCACCTCCTCCCCCAGGAACCGGTTCTTCTCTATATTCTCTTGCACTGTGGTTCGCGGTCCATCCAGCCAAGTATCAGACTGGGCAGCCGAGACTTCGGAGGTTTCGGTATCGGAATCTGAGGGCTCGGCCCTCCCGGCCTTACTGGATGATGCTGTCTCACTGCTTGACTGTTCATCGGAGCGAGCCCCAAGGTCCTTATTGATATCCCTCCATCTTAAGACAGGTCGTCTAGATGGGGGAGGAGACTATGAGGGTACGGTTAGTGCTTCCTGTCCCGCTATGGTTAGAGTTTGGGGTACCTCGGGATCGAAATTGGTGTAGGATGCAATCTGAATCATGTCCACGAGGGTTTGTACTTCTTGATGATTGCGTAAATGTGAATTTAGCTTGGTCACCTTTGACATCGTTCGTTCATCCGCCATTGAATTGGCGCATATTGAGTGTAATTTGAACGCGCAATGCTAATAGATAGCTACAGCAGTTAGTGCTAATCAGTATCGAAGAGAATGAGCTGCCTTACCGCCAATAGACTGGCCTGTGAGTGGTGTTGAAGCTTCCCCCACCAAGTAAGAGGAGACTCAGAGTCCGTAATCGGAAGATTGAATGGGTAATCGTGCTTCGCGTATGCTGCCAGTTGCTGAGTGAGATCGGCTGATGCGAATTCGGGCTCGAGACCCTTTAAGACCTCAGGCAGAGCCGAGGCCGATCGTGAATACTCGAGCCTTAGGAGAACTCCGCAGAGAAACTTCCCAATCCGGAGAAACGTTTCCCTGCGAATTGGGATGCTGGAGAGGAGGTCCTCGTTGTCGTTTCCAGTTTTCCTACGAAGGACGAATGTACGGCGCAATGGATCAGGTTGATTTAGTGTTGCCGCATCACGATAACCTTGAAAGAAATCATTCAAATCAGTATCCCACCGCGCAAAAGTGCGGCCTGCCACTTGTGAACTCACGTGGCTCAAGGAAAAAAGCTCGCGATGTAAATATCACCTGATGGCCCTTCCTTAATCATTCCGATGTAACGACGGTTGATAATAGCACGGATGTCGAGAATCGTTTTCTTCTTGAGCTCATCGATATTGCTTGAGAACATCTCTTCATATTCGCTCATTACTCCAAACCAGTATATAAAGACGTCGGCTGGAGTTGAGTGGGCCGACTCAAGGCATTTGATTGAGAAAGCAAATGGCCGGAGGACATTGACGAGCTTCTGTAGTTCTAGCTTAAAGTTGAGAGCGCCACGCGATTCCGGAACAAAAATGCGGTTATCCTCTTTCTGTTGTTATGTCCTTTAGCCCTTAATTAGTAAGCCTAATAGTGAGCGAGATCGTGCTTACCTGAGTTAGTTCAACTACCTTATCCACCCCGATAAGCTCATTCAATGCCGGGAGGCAACGGAGTACCGAGTTACAAGCGTAATAGACTGTTGCAAACCGGGTATTACCAATTGTCTTAGCCCCCTAGAGATCCCAAATTTGTCTAACGTGGTTCGAAAGCGATTTGTGGCCGCGGTTGAGTGGTGAAAGATAGGGTAGCGTCTACGACACCCTGGTTATTACCAGGGTAGTAAATGACACGTCTTTGACCGGTCTTTGACCGGTCATTGGCAGGGGATCGTAAAATAGGGGTGTCTTCTACCGGTAAACGACCAGCTTAGATAAGAGCTGTACAGTACCATATACGTTCGATTCTCGGACTCAGATACCGAAACGTTGGGATGTCGGATCCCCAAGGAGATGACTGGTTAGATGGGCCGCGCACCGCTGCTTTAGAATACGCGGAGAAAGGCAAGGTTCTTGGGGAGGATGTGGTCGATATTGGGTCGTCGGTCATCCGTAACCTGTTGTCTAGTAAGTCAGTCATCGTTCCCGTCGAAGCAGAAGGCTCCGAAGCTCTGCCGACCAAGCACTCCGTTAGTACAGCACGTTCAAAGATCCGTTCACATTGCTCCCTGGCTTAAAATAGGATCGATCACGTTCCTTTAACACAAAAAATAGTAACTAATCACCCTTGTTATTCATTGGTCTTTTACCTGTCATTTACCGGTCTTTGACCCTGTCTTTTACCGGGTGCTAAGAGGTACCCTGTTGCTTACCGGTCAAAGATGTGTCGGATACCTCGCTGGAGGTTTCTGACGCCACCCTAGTGAAAGAATTGCAATAGGCGCCTAACAGTCTCAATAGTCTAGATGCAGAGCTATGTCAGCGCTATCCAATTCCAGAACAAGGACAATTACTTACTTCTTCAAACTCTGGAAGCTTTGTGATCTCAAGGATCATGAGCTGCTGCTCATGGACGGCATCTTAAAGGTTGAAGATATGCAGCCATGCGTCAACGGTGAGCTCCCTCCCTTTTCTTGGATTCCCCGTGTTGTCTGACAGAATGGCGACGAAGCGTTCGGGACCTATTTCTTTAATCACCTGCACAAGAACCCATTTGTTAAGAAATTAAGGAACCCAGGTATCGAAAGTGAAACACATACCCGCTGATGTAGGGTAGCGTCAACGACACCCTGGTAATTGACAGGGTAGTAAATGACATGTCAATGACCGGTCATTGACCGGTCAAAGACAGGGCGCTCAAAATCGGGGTGTCGGTTACCGGTAAAAGACGGGGTTAAGGTAGTTGCCAGGCCACTGTATGGTAGCTCCCTTGTCACCTCAATCGAGGGAGACACGACCATAAGACCATTTGATGAAGTTTCCGTTGGCTCTGCAAGCTCGACATACTTCTTTTGGGCCCAAAATCGTTCAAACTGATGATATTTGATACGATCTACATGCATAAATTCCCTATGTCTTTTACCCGTCATTTACTGGTCATTGACCCTGTCATTTACTGACCAGCCCGGGTTACAATGTCGTTTACCTGTCTAAGACATCTCGGACACCTCTCCGGAGGTATCTGACGCCACCCTACGCTGATGAATTGAAGAGATAGACTCCGCGGTGTGCGAGACAGCTGAGGATTCGTCTCCTTCGATTAGGAAGGTTCGATGGTGACAGTAGGGCTGTCGGCAGATCGGATCCATCCGAACCATCCGGCTCAGATCCGGATCGGATTTCGGATCCGGATTGGCCTTTAATGTGTTGCTCATCTGCGGATACGTATCCGTGGGTATCTGAGATGACCCCGGATGCGGTGTGCCTGGACATTGTGGTGTAAGAATCGGTGTCTGAGCTGTCTGATGCATGCCATGGAAGGTCCTAAATAACTCTTGCGGTGTCCTTCGACTACTATTGGGTTGTTGAGGCTTATTTGACAGTATGTAGCGAACCTCAGTAGCATTCAATACTTGAGAAGCATGTATTTACCTCTGCCCTGCACTTTGCGGGGGGGCACCCATGCCGATTTCCCTCATGCAAAATGAGCCTCTGGAGCATTTAATATAGTATTCCAGACGTTTTAGTCCATAAACAACAACTTATTAACGTGTTGTAACACTTTTTATACGATGTATTATATATTATGTAACCATCTGCAGATGGATCCAGATTCGCCGGATCCCTCAGATGCAGATGCGGATCCACTCTTCGAGGGCCAGCCATCTGCGGATTTTGGACCCGATCCAAGCCAATCCGATCCGTCGACAGCCCTAGGTGACAGTCTGTGACATGAAAGGTATAGATTGACTGGGGCCGGCGAGTTGTCGAGCCATCGTATGTGCTGGTGAGGTTCAACTGACTTTTCAGTATTCCATTTGCTTTGTACGGACCCATGAGGCCGTCACAGGAAAGTGGTTGTCATGAAGAACGTCTTTGGATGCGGGTTTGTACATGCCTCGGGTTGCATGGTTGAGAAGGGTTCTCCATTGCGGAAGATTGGCGATCCGCGGAGGCAACCCTGCAACGCAAATGAGCATGACAACGTCGTTGTCCAAGATCTCCTTCAACTCCTTCCAACCAGCGTCGCGTGTCAAGTCCAGAACGAGGCTGGGTGAGTTCTCTCCCTTCTCCACAACTCCAACGCCGCTACGGTGCTTCTTCGATGCCTTTCGGTCTGTTTGCTTGTCAACTTCATCCTCCTCTGCCTTCCGCTTCTCTAGCATGGCTGCTGGCGCCTTATCGCCTTGCTTCTTGGACGATGACTGTCGCAAGCTGGCTGGAATGTGTTGACATGTTGAAATGTGCTTCATAATTCGATCTTTGTGCCTAGGCCACACCCAAAGCCCGTTACACTTGAAGCTCCCGAGGCAGCGAACGAATTCCTTCCCAACATCTGATCCTTGCAGTGCCTTGCAGTACACAGTTGCCGCCAACATGTCTCCATCCGGGATGCCACCTCCTTTGCAACGGTTGATTTCAGGTTCCGTGAGATCGAGATAACAAGGGTCATCATAGGTGATATCGGTTTTGGGATCATAGTCGGAGTCGACAACATCTTCTGGGCGGCTAAACAGGTCACTGGACGGAGCCGGAATGGAGGGTTTAAGAGCGGGTTGGGAAGGGGTCTTCTTCGCTGGTGGTGTCGTTTTCGGCATGTTTTCCTTGATTTTGTGAGTCGCTTTCTTCAATGTTGACTTCTTGTGCGCCACGCCAATCGCAACGGAAAGCGAGGGTTCTTTCTGCGTGGGCTGAGCAGCAGGGATAGCTGGTCCGGGCGCTTGGTCAACATCAATCTGGCCGGTCAGATTGGTCGTTACTCCCACTCTTGAATGGCACGCTAGAAAACACACTTAAGCCTTACCGTGCTCGAAATATTCTCGCCGGGACAGAGATGCCTTCCTGCCTCTGTTATATCGTCAATCCATTTGTCGATAATTGCGTTATCAGGCTCCTCTTGAAGTGCTGCGCTAAGTACCTCCACCACACTGGAAATGCCTTGTCCATGCTCATGAATGGTAATACCGTTAGCTCTCATTCCCATCACTCGCTCAAGCATTTGGTTCATCGCTGCCACAATTCCTTCATCGCTCAGGAAATCCTGGTCGAGTTGCCATTGATACAGCGATTGTTGAGTAGGGGGATTGGGCAAGGATGCGGGTAGGCGCTCAAGCTGTGCTTTGAGGAGATTAAGCTTGTCGAAGGCCATTGAGCTCAAGACAGCGGAGGTAAGGGCTCGAGGAAGTTCAGACCCGCAAAATCGAGAACATACAAGCTTTCAGGAATTGGTGAGTGAACCGCGAACCGGCGAACCGGTGACCTAGACCGCAGCCCGGCCCGGCGATTTCAGAATTTGGACCCGGCCCAAAAGATGGCCGGGATGAGAATGCGAGAAGGAACCGGGCAGGATTAGGATCAGTCAGCAGTAAAAGATATGATGTCAGTGGTGTACCAAGTAGCTAGAATAGAAATCTAGTCAGAGTTGAGCACCGGTTAGTGATAAAACACATGATGTCAGGGAGGGCCGAATGCGAATCGACTTTCTCACCGCTCTCTTTTGACTTGAATCACCGACATGGCACCATCACAAGTCCTCCTTGTGGATGCAGTAAATGAACTAATGAAGTCTGGGCCGGTTCTCAAAGACCTTTCGGTCTCGGAGATCCTGCATTTCATACCGGTCACATCCACATTAAAGAACAAGATCGAACATCACAGGCAAGCTGCAGATCAAGATAGCGGGTGACCCCTGCTCTTTCTATCGGATACGATCGCGCTTGTGTTTGTGAGAATACTGGAAACTAGTACGGATCACATCAACACATGTTGGGGTGCTTTCGAAGATGTTGTTTGGGCCTGCTCAACCGCTGAGGACATCTTGAAGACTAACTCACAACTCTTCAAGGCCTATGGACTTGTTCATGAATTCTGTTGCGAGCGCGTTTGTTGCACGGTATCGCGTTCCTAACTGTGGGAAGGTGAAGTCGCCACGCAGCAAGTGTATAGGAAATCTGTATCAGTAGTTCCTTTAGCTAGAATCGTAATAAAGGCTTTACCTTGTGCGAATGGAAATGGAGAACGATTATGAAGAGTCGAGAGGTAAAAGAGTTAAGTGGGGAGGGTGTGTCGGAAGGGGGTGTAGGCGTGGGAACGGCTGGTGGCGTTGCATGTTCTCTGGTGAGCGCGTCTGAGACGCGTGCGAGATCGCGCAAGGAATGCGAATGGTTCACCAAGGCTTTGAGTAGCTAGAAAAATAGTAGAACTAAGTTTCTATGTACTTTGAGCGAGATTTGCGCGGTGGGAAAGGTGCACGAATCGAGCAGCGCAGTTTCCTAATAGGGTAGCGCGTCTGAAACGCGTGCGAGCATGCACGAGGGACATGAATTGCTCACCGAAACTTGTAGTAGTTAGAAAAGTAGTAGAACTAAGTTTCTAAGTACTTTGCGCGAAATGTGCGCGATAGGAAATGTGCGCGAATCGAGTAGCGCGGTTTCCTATTAAGGTAACGTGTCTGAGACGTGCTAAGTTAGCGACTTGTTTATCGCGACAAGTCAAAACGAGGTTACCTGTTTGTCGATGACAGGAGAATGAGAGAGCTTATTTGTCGATGATAAGCAAACGAGGTTGGCCGCACTTTAGCTGTAGGAGGATAGGGTGAAAAGAGGACGAGGTACCGTTCCTGTACCCTCGGCCGTATTTATGTACTAATTAAGAACTAGCTAGAGTGTTCTAGAGTGTTCTACTATAAGCTACTATGCTCGCTGACGTTCTAGTGAATGGCAGCAAGTGCTAATCGCGAGCTGTTCTCTCAGCGACGAGCCCATGTCTGAATCACGTGACGCGCACGCTTAACGCATTAAGCGAGTAGAGCGCCTAGGGGAGTCAGGAGATGTACATTGAATATTAGAAATGATTCGTATAAATGATTCAGCGCGCCGAGGATACTCGGTGCGATGAATCGGAAGAAGGGAACGGCTCAAAGATGCGCCGGTTTCCCAAATTAGGAAAAAGAAAGAATTCAGTCAAAAGCAAAGATTTATTTGGCCCGATTGCATGATTAGGGACGAATACAAATATAGAAAAGATTACAGGGATTTGAAAGGGAAAATCTAATCTAAATGTAACTAGTTTAGCCGAAAGGGGGAGCCAGGGGAGTTCGCCAGCGGCGTTCCCACGGATCCCACGGATCCCTAACAAATTCAGTATGTTAATATTAGTTGAGCCTATTTCGTTACTCATAGTGCTTGGACCCTTGCAGCGGAACAATCTCTATTTCTGCCGGAACAGACCTGTACCAACAAGGGCTGTGTCAAGATCGATAGTTACTTTGGGATAGTAAGGTGCTCTTCGATGGTTAATAGAGTGAGATCACTAGGCGGGAACACCACACTAGCACGATGATTTGAGAGGATTGGATTGCTAAGCTAGAGAAGTAGACAAGAGGCGGAATGAGGAACAACCTCCTCATTCCGTTATGCTTAAATACTAAAGAATGGCTGTATCTAGAATAACCCGGAATGGTAAAGAATGTGGTGGAACATCATAGAATAGGGTGACGCGTCGAATGAGTAAGAAAGGTGTGGATGCAGTGAGGAGATGAGTAAGGAATGTGTGGTAACAGTGAGGCAGTAAACGATCGGAGGTGTTGTGGGGAGGGATCACGTGATGGGGAAAACACGGGGCATGGGACTGTGGTGTGACGAGGTCATCACAGTAGCCCCTCCTAAGGACAGCGACGAGGAGGTTGCTGACGAGTAGGACGTGGTTGGAGTTCAGGACCAAAGGCATCAGGGAATCGTTGATGGTAAGCTTGAACTAGCTCCGGCAAATGCTCCAAATTCTCAGCTGGCTCCCAACTGTTCTGTTCATTTCCAAACCCTTTCCACTTGACGAAGTATTGCAAACGCCTGTAGTGGTATCAAGAGTTAAGGATCTTCTCAACTTCCCATTCTTCTTGGTCTTCAACAATAACCGGGGGTGGAGGAGGTTGGGTTTGACCTGGAATTGTATCTGCAACATGAGGTGGGAGCAAGGAGACATGGAAGACTGGGTGGATCTTCATAGAAGGGGGAAGTTCCAGGTGATAGGCATGGGACGAGACTTTGGTGGCGACCTTGAAGGGACCCAATCGTTTTGCTGAGAGCTTGTCGGACGGACGATCGGTGGTAATGTTGCGTGCTTCTAACCAGACCTTGTCCCCAATCTCATACGAAGGTTCCTGCTCCTGATGACGATCATAATACTCCTTTTGTCCTTCTTGCGAAAGTGTCATAGCCGACTGAATCTCCTTCTGGACTGTAGCAATTCGTCCTAGCCTTTCCTCTGCTTATGGGTTTGACTGAGCGCTGGATGGGAGGTCGGTGAAGATAGGATCATAACCGCGACTGGCCATGAAGGGGGACATGCCAATAGACGCCTGCCTGGAGTTGTTATATGCAAACTCTGCAAAGGGGAGAAGTTTGTCCCAGTTATCTTGGCGATGGTTGCAAAAGATCCTCAGGAATCCTTCGACGATTTGATTGGTTCGCTCTGTCTGCCCATCAGCCTGGGGGTGGTACGCTGTGGAGAATGTTGGTTTAACTCCTAGGCCTCCAAACAATGACTTCAGGAAGGGTGTGTTGAATTGGGGGCCTCGATCTGAGACGATTCGCAGGGGTAGTCCATGGAGCTTCCATACGTTGGCTAGGAATAAGTCAGCTGTCTTGGGGGCATCAAGTCCTTCCTCCTTAGTGGCAATGAAGTGGGCCTCCTTGAGTAACCGACAGACGACTACCATGATCATATCATTTCCTTGGCGCATTTTGGGGAGTTTGGTAATGAAGTCATGGGAGATGTCTTGCCAGGGACCAGAGGGGACAGGGAGAGGTTTTAGCAATCTGACGGGCTTGGAGTAGTGGGGTTTGTTCCTTTGGCAGTTGTCACAAGCGTCCACGTAGCGATTAATGTAGGATTTCATGGATGGCCAGTAGTAGCCCTCGATACCAGTTCCAGAGTCTTAGCTTGGCCACCATGTCCAGCAATAATTGAATCATGGTATAGTTGGAGGATGGCTCTCTTGATGTCCTCATTGTTAGGCACATAGATCTTGTTCCGGAACCGCAATAATCCTCCGTCCAGGCTCCAGTCAGACATTTCCCTTTTGAGTTGTGCTGGGGCATGGTTGGGATCGGCATCAAAGTAGGCCATGATTGACTTAACCGCGGGGTCTTTACGCAGTTGTTCTCCGATAGTGTCCACAATTTCCGAGTCCGTTGCCAGCTGAGTTCCTTCACCTTCGTCGTCTGCGTTGATGTCCACGATCTTGGAAGGCGGTAGAAGCGTCAGGGACAGTTCTTCTGCCCCCTCTTCAGGGACGTGATTGGGTCTCCGAGATAGTGCGTCCGGTTTCCCTGATTTGGTGCCTGGGCAATATGAAATGGTGAAATCGAAGCGGGAGAGGTCTTGTAGCCAGCGGTGTTGCCTATGATTAAGAACCTGAGCCTTCTTGAAGTACTCAAGATTCTTGTGGTTGGTGAGGATTTGGATGGGGACCTGGGCGCCTTCGAGGTAGTGTCTCCAGTACTTTAGTGCGCGAATGATAACCAGCATTTCCTTGTCGTAGATGTCGTAGCACCTTTCAGCAGGGGTCATGGACTTGGACATGTGTGCGTTAGGGTGGATCTTGCCGTCATTGGCCTTCTGAGACAGGACTGCTCCATAGGCGTAGCCGGATGCGTCGGTTTTCAGGATCGAGGGTTTGTCAGGGTCATGATGAGTTAAGACAGGGGCTGTGATGAACCGCTCCTTCAGGGCATCAAAGGCGGCTTGGCACTCCGAAGTCCAGTTCCAGGTGACGTCTTTCCGGAGGAGGTTTGTGATGGGTTGGGAGAGTTTAGCGAAGTCCTTAATAAATCGACGATAGAAGTTGGCAAAACCAAGGAACGTCTGAATATCCTTGACCTTGCGGGGGACGAGCCATTCGCGAATCGCTTCGACTTTGTACTTGTCCACTGAAATCCCTTCCGGTGTGATCCATAGGCCAAGGTACTCTGCTTCCGAAACAAAGAACTTGCATTTCTTGGGATTACAATGAAGTTGGTTCTCCCTAAGTCGTCGGAGGAGTTCCTTGACTACAATGACGTTCGCTTCCTTTCCTTTGGTTGCCGCTAGGATGTCATCCAAGTAGTTAATCACTGGGTCGTTGAGCAGATCATGTAAGACGCTGTTGACGAAACGTTGGAAAATGGCGGGGGCATTGTGTAGTCCGAAAGGCATGACCTTCCATTCAAAGAGGCCATAAGGAGTCTTAAAAGCCGTAATCCATTCATGACCGGGTTCGATTCTGACATGCCAGTATGCTTCCCGAAGGTCCAGCAAGGTCAAACAGTCCGCCCCTCGTAATGCATTGATTAAGTCGTCTTGGAGGGGGATCAGTCCTTGGTCCGGGATTGTGATTTCATTGATCGGGCGGTAGTCGATTACTAGGCGCTTTTTGCCATAAGCATGAAGAGGCCACAGGAGAGCGCGATTCCTGAATGAAGCCCTTCTTGAGCATTTTGTTGATCCACTTCTTGAGGTCCCGTCAGTCTTCCTCCGTACCATGGTAGAGTCCTCTAGGTTTGGGTAAGGGAGCCCCTTGAACTAGATCGATGCGACAGTTGTAATTGGGGCAAAGTGGTGGCAATGCCTGGCCCTCCGCCGGTTCCCTGAATACATCCAAAAAGTCATGCAACTCTTTTGGGACTAATTCTTCTAAAGGCTTTTCTTCCTCTGCGTGTTCAGCGGTGATTCGGGCGGAGATGCTGGTGCCTGCAATGACGGGGGGCAGGTTTTCTTCTTCTTCCCCTAGTTGATCGTCATAGATTGCTGGTGGGGGTTTCCAGTCTGGCTGTCCATTTTCTTTTGCGTACACATCTGCTCGCGCGCACAAGCATTTGTTGGAGCAATAAGCATCATGGAATGCGATCCTTCCTGCCCTCCAGTCTAGTTGAGGGTTGTGTTGGTGCAACCATGGCTTCCCAAGGATCACTGGGTGTCTCCCTATATTTGCCACATCCATTGTGATAGTTTCCATGTGGTCTCCCATATTCAGCTTTGTAACCACTTCTTGGTTGATTACTCCTAGGGAATGTCCGTCGATTGCGACAGGGTGTCGTGGAAATGATTTTTGTTGAGTGGGGATGTTGTTTTGTGTGACAAATTGTTGGTTAATGAAGTTGGATGTTGCTCCTGAGTCAATCATAGCGGTGGGGAAAGCTGTGACTGGTCCGGTCGTCATCTCGGTGGGTACGATTAGGTGGGCAGAAGGATGCATGAGGATCATATTCATATTCCTATCTACATGGTCGGTACCTAGAAGATGACTGGGGACTTCAGCGCGACTTGGCACAGTCAATTCGCGCTGGGGGGAAAACCCTGACTTGGCTCAGTGGTTGCAAGGGGATTGGATACGACTCGAGCGGCAGCGTTGGCGAGGGCGGAGGTGAAGGGATTGGTACTTGGCATGGTGGCTGCGACTTCTACCACCGCTTGCCTTGGTCGAGGCTTTAAGTTATGCGCTGCGGCGGTGTGCCCCGCTTTTCCACAATAGTAACATAATCCTTCTTGCATTCTCCTAGCCTTTTCCTCTGGGGTGATTGGCCCTCTTCTGCTGGCATCGATTTGGATGGGAACAGGCTGAGAGTGTGGGTAGGCATTGGGGGCGCCTGATGGTGCTTGTTGCTGGGGTATAGGTTTGGGTTGTTGTACTTGGGGGACAGGCTCTTGGACTGGAGTTGGTCGGTACTGTGGGCATGGGGGAACATGGGGTCGATGGGGGTTCTCTTCTGCCCTTTCTTGCTGTCTTTCGATGACTTGCTGGTCAACCTTCAAGGTAAGGGCAATGTATCCTTCCAAGGTGTTTGGTTTGTCAAAATGGATGAGCTCGTCTTTGATCTTCGTTGAAAGCCCTTTTCTATACCAGTAGACAAACGACCCCTCGTCCCAGTCGATATTGGCCTTGATCCTTCTGAATTCTGCTGAGTAGGCCGCAACCGTTCCTGTTCCTTGCTTCAATGCCTCCAATGCCCTAATTGCCGTTCCCTCCTTATCTGGATATCCAAATGCTTCGACAAAGGCTGCTTCAAACTTCTTCCAATTCGTGGATGTTGTATACATTTGAGGACCCAATAAGTCTCGTAGGATATTCTCTCCCCATGCTTGTGCTGTTCCTCGGAGGTAGCTGAGGGTGAACTGTATTTTGGCTTCATCGTTTGGGAAATCCTTGGCCCTTGCTTTGAAATAGTTTTTGCATGCCAATAGGAATTGCTCCGCATCTCCTCCTCTATTCTTTCCGTCGTATTTTTCTGGTTCATCGATCTTCATTTTCCCTGACCCTCCACTGTTTGTCACTAGTTGGATAAGGCGAATGACCTTCATCATATCTTGTTCTTCTTGGCTTAATGGGGGCTGAGGTGCTGGGGAGGGTACTCGGGGTCTGGGATAGCGGGATGTGTATCTTCCATATGGGGGAGATTGGGATCTGGATCTGCTTCGTCTTGTACTGGTGCTTGGGGTCCTTGCTGGGTTCCGGTATGGTCCAGGGGTTCTTCCTCTTGTTGGGGTTCCTATGTTGACAGGGGTTGGGGCCTGGCTATTCCTTAGTCCAAATTGGCTGGGATTACTGGTAAATGGGGCGGTGGCATAGGGAGCATTGGTACCACTGGGGTTCCAAGCGTTGAAGGCATTGATGTCGGGGAGACTCATCAGAACGGTCGTGTTTTGAACTTGATCGTTGTGCTTCTTAGGAGGTTAAGGACTAGTGATTGCTGCACCAGCGTAGGCTGGTATGGAATATACAACCCGCTATCAGTATCGAAGGTGGCAATGGGGAGGAGTTTCCGGATTTCCAGTTGCAGTGCTTTGGGAATGCTTCGTAGGTCGAGAAAATAGTAAGTTCCTTCTTGGGTGGCTTGTTGGATTCGCTCTTTAAGTGCTCGGGTTCCGCTTCTTCTGGCGGTTTGTTGTGGTGTCTTGGGAGATTTAGGTGGACTTCGGAGCCAGGGGTCTGGAGAGCTGGGGGGACTAGGACTGGGAGAACTGGGAGGACTGGGACTGGGAGAACTGGGAGGACTGGGACTGGGAGAGCTGGGAGGACTGGGGCTAACGTTGCTGAACAGGAGGTATTCAACTTCTGCTTCTTCAGCTAGGTTTCGGAACTCGTTCTTGATCCTCTTGTATTCTTGGTTTAGTCTTTCGACTGCTTTAGGGAATACCCCGTAGTACTGTTTGGGTCGGATGTCCGCTCGATGGCAAGGCACTTGGTAAGAGCAGGTTACTGATTAGGAGGATTCCGCCTAATGTCAAGATCAATAGTTACTTTGGGATAGTAAGGTGCTCTTCGATGGTTAATAGAGTGAGATCACTAAGCGGGAACACCACACTAGCACGATGATTTGAGAGGATTGGATTGCTAAGCTAGAGAAGTAGACAAGAGGCGGAATGAGGAACAAACATCCTCATTCTGTTATGCTTAAATACTAAAGAATGGCTGTATCTAGAATAACCTGGAATGGTAAAGAATGTGGTGGAACATCATAGAATAGGGTGACGCGTTGAATGAGTAAGAAAGGCGTGGATGCAGTGAGGAGATGAGTAAGGAATGTGTGGTAACAGTGAGGCAGTAAACGATCAGAGGTGTTGTGGGGAGGGATCACATGATGGGGAAAACATGGGGCACGGGACTGTGGTGTGATGAGGTCGTCACAGGCTGCCGTCGCTATGGTATGCATCTAACATCAGCCGAGAATCACCGAGTCGTCCTCTAAACAATGTCAGGTGCAGTTCCAGCCTTTTCTGTACATTTAAGGTGTCATGCCTCAAATGGTAAGTGGTATTATATATTCCGTGACCCATACTGATCCTGAGGGCATTTCGCCCATTCTCTACTAGGCTGTAGCACAGTCTATCATCACAACTATTATGTACAAGATGGCAAGTGGTACTACTATGGTGATATTCCGGACATTATTCAAGCAGGAGAGCACCAATTCTTTGAGAGGAAGGTGGTTCAGATGTGGCAAGGCTTGATGCTCAGTGCCTGGTCCGTTCAAGTAGTCCTATTAGATACATTAGAGATACTGATATGTGATACAGGACATCAGCTACGAATTGTGCAACGTTTTATAACACTTCCTTTGGGCAGCATCCTTCCTATGCCAATGTTGAATGGCAGTTCCAGGCAGAGGTTCAGACTGAGCATGTTTGGGATGCATTCACTTTGTATGGATTGCTGGACTATCACACCGAACGAAATGAGAAATTGGTCCTCCCACATACTGGGAACCAGGACGATCGATTCAACAGTGCGATGAAGCAGCAAAATGACTGGATGATCCTTGACGGGCTTGGCGATATCCACCATCACTGCAGGAAATGCACGCATGTATTCAAGCGCGAAGGAGCTGAAGGAGAGGGAGAGTGGGGTAATTTTCAGATGCAATCCCTATTTATGATTCATAGCTGATGGTCACAACCCATAGTAAGGGTCAATGCTGCTGTTACCGATGGTGTAACAATTGGTCATCCGTGCTGTGGGACCCACAATTGCAAGAATCCCCTCTTCTCCAACCACGACCAATTCTGTCAGCAGTGCAAATACAAGGAGAAACTTTGCTCTGTAAAAGAGTGTCATAATCCTATCGAAGCCGGTCATCGGACATGTGCTATCCCTGCCCATAGAAGTGCTGAACAACGGTATTACGATTGTGGGCAAGCAATGTTTCAGCTTCGTGCCTGTCTCGAGAGAGCAAGGGTATTGAACCCAACAAACGCATTCGGGACAGACGGCTCAGGTGAAGCTGATGGAGGGGAAGAAGATGTGTCCAACGATGATAGTGCTCACCAGAACCCAAAAAGCGACAAAGGGAACACCAAAACAAAGGCGCAATTTGGATGGAAGAGAATGCATAATGAACAGGTTCTCCTATATACCTGTGGGTATGTGATTGGCAGAGCAACCTGTTATGGTTCCGAGTCTTTGTATTCCATTAAGGTGAGTGATTTGTTATTGAACTGTTACCACGCTCTTTCCAATACACAAGGACTTTATTATGGGTGTATTCCCAGTGCCAACTACTATGCCAAGCTACATTTTCTATGATAATAACTGCGGCCTCTCAAAGATTGTAAAAACCAACAGCCACTTTAGCAAGATGGGTTTACCGGTTGACGTGTTTCACTTCAAATCCAAGCACAAAGACACCGACAAGTGGTGCCAAGAGAACTGCAATCCTGCCGACTTTCCCGAGCTCATGGATGGAGACAAGTGGCGCTTCAACTCTTCAATTGCGGAACAGACTAATGTCTGGCTTGGAGGATACCACACAATTGTTCGGGAGATGGGAGACTTAAAGTATAACTTTTTCCTTGATCGTATGATGGTCCTCCGCGACCGTCTTGTCCTGAAGAGACTGCAGGATGACAGCCATGAGCCCGGGTTTCTTGAATCAATTGACATGCTAAACGAAGCCGAGTAAAGTACCAAGTAAAGACAGTGTATTAGATGAATAAATAAGTATGAGAATGCTAAAGAGAGAAATCGCGCAAGTAAGGACTGTGTATTAGGAGAGTCGAGATTAGGCAGAAATAAGAGATGAACAGGATGGACAAGAGGACTAGATACGACAGAAGATGGAGTCAAAGAGAGCTTCTTGGCTCTGCTTCGGCAGAGCCAAGCAGCTGTCCTTCTCCTCCTGACTCACTGCATTCCAGATATTGCGATACTTGGTAAAGGTGGTCTTCACAAAAGGGACAGCGAAAATTTGCTCGAATTTCTGGCGCTGATTTCCAGACTTGGATTGCATGGCCAGAAGCCCTTCATTGATCTCATGGACTGAAAAGTCTTGCGGCCACCGGCGGAGTGTGGTCAGCTGGCTGGTGACCTCATCGTCGGAGTCGGAGTCCTTGACAAGTTCCGGAGAAGCCTGGCGTCGCTTTGGCTCGGGTTTGGCTTGATCAGGGCTGCCAGGGGGACGCTTCTGGTGGAGGGGAATGACAACCTCGACCTGGTGTTGTGGCAAGGGTGAGGACTGAGCTTTGGCAACACGTTGCTGTAGAACCCTGGGGTTGAGGCGAACGGGTGGTGCAGTAGAGTGAATAGTGCCGGGTAAGCTCGTGGTCTGAGCAGAGTGGGTTGAAGTTGAGGTTGAGGTCAAAGTTGGAGCAGAGCCGGATAGGGACGAAGTTGTGGCTGCGCTTGAGAGGGTTTGGCCTTGACCAGGAAAAAGCCCTCCAAAGAAGACGGTGCTGCCCGAGCGGCTGAGTTGCGGTTGCGACCCAGGATGTTCTGATTTGGAACCTTTGCGAGACCAACAAGTTCCGCAAAGCTTGGCATTTCGGAGCTCTTTAAGCCAGCCACAGCAAAGAAGTAGAATCCACCTGGAAGGAGGGAGTGCGGGTGTGTAATCTCAAAGGTGCGCCACCACCATCGCCCATCAGGGTTCTGGCAGTACTTTTGAATAGCGGTAGCATCCTTCTTGATACCCGCTGCATCGCAGAGAAAGGCATCTTCTCTGAACTGCCACTCCTTGGATAACCGGCAAGGGATTGAATGCTCCATCTGGATTGCCTCGACTCCGGCCTCAAACCAGACAACCACGTTGATGGTTATCTGGTCGACAATGAGCTGCCTCTGTTGCGCATCCTCCATCCAACATGCCTTCTCTCGGGTATCTTTGCTGCTATCGAGGAAACATGTCCAGGTTGGGTTCAGCAAGCAGGCAAAGGATTGATTCCATTGAGAGGATGAAGTGGAACGGGCTGCATCTGTAGGAGCCAGCATTGGGAGTGGTGCTGAGGTTGGAGGAGGGGCTGTGGAAGGTGCAGTGGGAGGGTTAGCGCTGGTGTTGATCGAGGAGGTTGGGACATCGATTTCATCGGGGTAGTTGTCCACGTAGTCGATTGGGCCGTTGATGAGGTCGCCTAGCACGCCACCACGTGCTGCAGGTGTCGTCCTTGCCACAGGCTGTGAACCGTAAGCAAGGGCAAGGAGCCGACCCTGATGATGGGCCTTAATCCCGCATCCCCCTTGCTCCGCACAGCATGCTTTGCACGAATTGCATTGGCACTGCTTATTGGCCACCTTTCTACACCCTGAGCATATGAGCTTGCCTGGTGCTGTTGAGATTGGTGGCGGTGCCGATGTGTGGACAGTAGCGAGAGCGTGGTCGACCTGTGAGCGGGTGGGACGATTCGGAGGACAGGTTGGACTTGCAATCGGGCTGCTGCTGGGGAACATCAGGACGGTTGTGGCGTCATCCCAACCAGGGTACGAAGGTGGTGGGCCATGAGGTGGAGGGCCAGGCGGTGTGGGTCCTGGGTTGTAGAAGGCAACATCTCGCGCGAGGTCGCTGTTGGCTCTGGGGAGGAACCGGAACCAAGCGCAGGGTTCTGGACACTAAACAAGAGTCAGTGACGGTGAATGATTTATATAAAAGATACTACTAACCTGCCAGTAGTACTTGCCAACATTACTTGGTGTTGTAACCCCAAAGCACATGGCGGGTATGAGTACACTGGTTTTCCCTCCATGCAAGCACTGGGGACAACGAATAGCAGGCAGAACGTGGTTTCCATGACGAGGGAGAAGAGCTTGTGTAGGGAGGTTGATTGGACATGATGAAAAGAGATCGAGAGAACGAGAGTCAAGTGCAGTATCAGGAGGATTTGAACGGCCAGCATGAGTTGTCTTGTTGCTCATCCAGCACTCCCTCCATAGGTTTTAGTAGGCGAGACATGTTTGACTTGCGTTGTTGAATGTACGGGTGACGGCGGCAGGCGTTACTGTTGTGGTGGGAGGGAGCATTTCGAGGCGGACTGGGTCGCTGTTTGGTCAGTTCACAAACAAACATCACCCCTCCCTAGTTGAATATAACACGATCATGAAACCATGATTTTCTATTATTATTTATTATAAACAATTGATGCTCGATAAATATTGTTGCTGTGCGGTTCGATTGATGTATTGACTACTAGCATGTGCTGAGGCAGTTGGGCTACCTCCACCAGCTGAGATGGGAACGGGTCGCCCACCGGACGTGGTGCGGTGAACTTTTTCCCGGAGAGCTGGACTTTCTGGCAAAATCGGTTCACATTCGAACGCGGAATGGACTGTACAGCTCTTATCTAAGCCGGTCAATCACCGGTAAATGACACCCCTATTTTGAGCCTTGTGTCATTGACCGGTCAACGATGTCATTTACCTACCTGTCTATTACCAGGGTGTCATTGATGCTACCCTATCCAGAATTGAATGCAGATTGTATCGTACACCCCTTATGTAAGCCTGTCTATTACCGGTAAACGACACCCTTACTTTAGGACCCCTGTCAATGACCAATCAAAGACATGTCATTTACTGCCCTGGTTATTACAAGGATGTTGCTGATGCTACCCTAACCTCAATCAAATGAGAGAAGACCATAAGACCATTCGACAAAGTTTCTCTGCAACCTCAAGATACTTCTTTTGGGCTGAAAGTCATTCAAACCAAGTCCTGACGATATTTGATACGATCTATATACATAAATTGCCCATGTCTTTTACCCGTCATTTACTGGTCATCGACCCTGTCATTTACTGACAGGTCCAGGTGACGATGTCGTTGACCTGGCTAATAGCGTGCTGTGAGAAAGTCACCGGGGCTTTCTTACCGGGTTTAAAATGCCGGTTTGAAACTCACGAGCCTGCAACCAGCTGAATTTCCTATTACAACAAAGGTACTAGAATTCGATGGCTCCTTCAATCAGCTTTGGCTTCTTCAACAACTCCTTTCCCGACCTGGCTCCTTTACGCTTTGTAGCCTCAACGGTGATCACTCCCTCCGCTCCCGGAACGGGTGCATCACTCAATATGTATCGCAACGCCGGTCATGACAAGTCAACCTTGTCATATACAAAATCAAATGCGTTACCTTGCACCACTTCCCCTTCGTTTGTATGAAGGACTTGGTGCTGCTCATGCTCTGCACAAACAAGGTGTTCTGTGATCTCAATGGGGCCATGATTGGGCCGCCAGCCAAGGCCTCCTCGATATCCGTTACATTGGACACGCTTGTGGGACCATCTTTCAATTCGATGGGATTCTTGGCCGTGCCTTTGGTTGTTGGGGGAGCGGGAGCCTTGTCTTTGGGGTCTTCATCAGGGGTCCAAGTCAAGACCTGCATCGGCTCGCTTCACGAAGTCCGAAAGGTCACGCCACTCAGGTGTAATGAGTTTTTGGGACTCTGGCGATTGTAAGAGCAAGCCATGTTAAGTGAGTCCTCATTGTGGGTTCAATCTATGTACCCACTGTGGCCGTTCCTTGTTGGCGGCGATAGTCCTGGCAGATTTGTGTCATGTGAACAAGAGTTGAGACTTTCTGATTGGCCCTAGGGTACGGGCCAGTACCTCCGCAGAGGTTTTGGACATGTCCTGGAGTGCCAGCCAGTACTGACGACCTGGAGGGTGGTTTTGGACGTGGTCTTGGACCGGTTCTGGACAGGGGAGGTGCTTACATAATGTATTGGGTAGAGCTCCGACCAAACCTGCGCGTCTTTGGCAGCTATTATTTTCGATAAACTAAAATGCATGCTTATCTTCTCCTAGGAATGAAAAGTACAAACTGTTCTCCATTATTCTCCAGCCAACTGAGGATGGCCTTGGCCTCGTTGTCATTGTCCTCTTCTGCTGGTGCATCCCAACGGTGTTCTTGTGAGCACGATTACTGCCGTTTTCGCATGACTTGGCGCACTGTTCTTTTTCTACTTTTTTTCATGCTTTGCGCATTTCAGCGATTTCTCACTCAAATTTACTCCTCGGACACTGAAACTTTGTCTGACACATGTAGCTCAGTAGTATGGAGATGCTCATACTATTTTGATACATACTTGGTGACCTGTTTCTTTGTTTTAAGGCAACGCACATCTGATCATAGAATAAACTATATGGTACCGATATTTCATGCACTACCTTGCCAAATGACTGTGATACCTCCCTTCATAATCAGAGCACCAAGAAGAAGCATTCTCTGAGATGCTGGCGAAGTAATGAGGCCGATATAGGCAGATTTGGGGAAGAAATCGCTGAAATACGCGTAGAACGAGAAAAAGTTCCCATAGCCTCTATGTTCTATCTTCTAACTGACAGGCTAGGGTACTCCCAGCAGTATTGTTGCACCGATTCTGTTGCGAGCGTGCTTGAAGCACGGAGACATGTTCTGAACCATGAGAACACAAAGTCGCCGTGTGGCGAGCATACCGGAACCTAGTGTTAGATAGCCCCTTTAGCTAGAAATGTGATATAACTCTTACCTTGCGTGAATGAAATACTAGAGCAAATATGTAGAGTTGAGAGGTAGAAGAGTTAAATGGGGAGGGTGTATTGGAGAAGTGTGTGGGCGTGGGAACGACAAGTAGCGTTGCACGTTCCGAGGGGAGTGCATCCAAGGGGAGCATGTCTGAGACGCGCGCGAGGGTGTGCAAGGAAAGCAAAGTGCTCACCGAAGTTTGGAGTAGCTAGAAAAATAGGAGAACTAAGTTTCTAAGCACTTTGAGCAAGATTTGCGCGGTGGGAAAGGTGCGCAAATCAACTAGCGCGTTTTCCTAATAAGGTAACATGTCTGGGACACACGCGAGGATGTGCAAGCGACATGAACCCGCTCACCGAAGCTTGGATTAGCTAGAAAAGTAGTAGATCTAAGTTTCTAGGCACTTTTCGGGAGATTCGCGCGGTGGGAAACGTGCGCAAATCGAGTAGCGCAGTTCCCTAATAGGGTAGTCCACCTGGGACGCACTGGGTAAGCAACCTATTTATCACAATAGGTTAAAACCAGTTTACCTGTTTGTTGATGACAGGAGAACGAGGTTTCCTATTTGTCAATGATAGGTGAACGAGGGTGGCCACACTTTAGCGGTAGAGAGGTAGGGCGAAAAAGAGGACAAGGTACCATTCCTGTACTCTCGGCTGTATTTATGTACTAATTAAGAACTAGCTGGAGTATTCTAGAGCTTTCTACTATAAGCTACTATACTCGCTGACGTTCACTAGAACGTTCTAGTGAACGTCAGCGAGTGCTAGTCGCGAGCTGTTCTCTTGGCGATGAGCCCACATCTGAATCATGTGACGCATGCGCCTAACTCATTAAACAAGTAGAGCGCCTCGGCGAGTCAAGGGACGTATGCTGAATAATAGAAATGATTCGACGCACAGAGGGTACTCGGTGTGGCGAATTGGAAGAAGGGAACGGCTCAGAGACACGCCAGTTTCTCAAATTAGGAAAAAGAAAGAATTCAACCAAAAACAAAGATCAATTCAGCCCGATTGCGTGATTAGGGATGAATACAATTATAGAAAAGATTACAAAGATCCGAAAGGAAAAATCTAGTCTAAATATAGCTACTTTTAGGCAAAAGGGGAAGCCGGGGGAGTTCGCCAGCGGGGTTCCCACAGATCCCACGGTTCCCTAACAGATTCCCACACCTTTTTCCCACCATCCGCTTTGTCCCTCCCTGATTATATTTCCTGTTTCTCCTTTCTATTAATACTATTTTCTTCTGTGTTTCGTCTCCTGGTTGCTCTGGTCTCCTTGTCTCTCTGGTTTTCATCCTGTGCTTGGACCTCATCTGTATCCAAATGATTATGTACTTCGCACACCTCACCCCTTTATCCCCTTGTTCGTCCTCCCCGGCTTTTCTTGTTCGTTTGCTCTGCTTGTTTTCATTTCGCCTTCACTGTCGTTAGATCTATGCTGTTTTCAGTTGCATTATTTCTTCATTTGGCAGGTTCCAACCTGGATTGACCTCAGCCTTGCGACTGCCCACACCCAGCCTGCTTTGAACCTGGGTTTGAAAAGCACGACCATACCATTAGCCAACCGCCCATCACCCAGAATCGTATTTACCAATGGTACCCAGGGTTGCTCCCTCAATACAGCTCACCCTCGAGCTCAATAGTGGGACTGTCCCCCTGGTGAGTGTAAGCTCGGCAATCATGGAGCTCTTGCCAAACCTGTCTGCTTCCTTATTTGGAACAATACTGTTGAGACGCGCTTGGGGATTCAGTGGTCAAAAGAGTATGATTCGAAGGGGGGAATAAGAGAGGCTGAGGTACATCAACTAGCTAAAGCTATGTACTTATATACTAGGGGGGAAGCTACAAACAGGGAGTGAGCGTAGGCAATGTGCCTCAAAATCATGGGGGTTTGTTTAGAAGGGATAAATAAAAGACTTGCAGCTGTTGTTGTTCTTCTTGGTGTTCTTGCAACCATGCTTCTTGTGCCTGTCTTCAGTGGTTGAACTTGGCTTTCGGTGGTTGTCAGCGTGCTTGTCGCAAGTGGTGAGTGAGAGTATGGCGCTACGGAGGTTGTGCACTAGCTCCGTTAAGCCTGCGTGCTCACAGCAAGACCCACATACGATTCACTCTTGCTGCCACAGTGTTTCTCCTTCCATGGGAGGATCGCCCTGCCGCTGGATCTGGGTACCACCCCGCCAGAAGGATCAATCAGTCACTGCTAGTGCTCCACCCTGTTGAAATATATAATTAGATAATAATAATATATTTAATAATTGTCTTTACATTTGTAATGAACGGACTTACCTTGAGCAGGAGGGTAAACTTGAGTTCCTATATAGAAAATCTCTCCCATCCCACAAACTACGGCCCTGACCATTGCTCACACAATCTGTCAAATAACTAACCGAACCTTTAGCAAGTCGGTTAAAAACCCCCCAAAACCGCCATCCTTAGCACTTTTCTCTCCCTCCACCCCCTCTCCCACACCCAGATTAGCTTTATCCAGCTCATCCAGCTTGCACAATCGTCTCTGCAAGTCCACACACTCTGGACTTTTGGACTTGGCAAATTTTTCTTCCACCTCCCTCCTAGGGTTAGGCTTTGAGACTTGGTGAAACTTTTGCATTCCACCAACGCCTTCGGTTTAGGGTTAGGGTTTAGCAAGGATCCCCACACACAAAACCCAGACTCTGGACTTGGCAATTTTTTCGTCCCTTTCTTAGGGTTAGGGTTTGCAGCCACCCCACCCCAACCAAGCCCTTTTGACTTGTCAAATTTTCGCATGATGCTCACCTTTAGGGTTAGGGTTTAGCAAGGATGCCTTGACTGCCGGCCCAAGGGCCGGCTCGTACAAGGAGTGCTTCTGCACCAAGCATGATGAACTGCCAGCTTGAACTACACAAGGTAGTACTTGCAAGGCAGAACACTTATGCACATGGCACCACCCTAGGTTGGGTCAGCGGCATGCCTTAGCTTTCAATACTGCCACCTCGGTACGAATACCAATGGGTCAGCAGCACCGTGCTCACGTCCTCTAGCAAAGGTCCTCAATGCAAATC
>WSTX01002687.1:0-29840 GCA_019633405.1 Tulasnella sp. 408 | reverse complement strand
AGGGAGCGTGCAAGAGAACGAAGGCATTGCAGAACCAGGCCGACGACTTGATGAGCAGTTCGAGACCCTCTTCGTCATCCCGTTCGAAAAGCTCAAGAATCATCCTCACCCCATTCTAATTGTTATGGATGCCCTCGATGAATGCAATAATCCGAAGGATGCGGTGGACTTTGTCCGACTCATCCATCAACATTCTCCGTCATTCCCCGCCAATGTCAAATTCCTGCTGACATGTCGCCCCGAAAATCGCATCCTCCGCCATCTTGAATCTAAACCGTGGCGCAAAGAGAACCTAGACTTGGCACCGGACATAAACAAAGATCTAGCCCGATTCATCCAGAACGCTTGCGCTCAAGTTAGAGAGATTCATGATCTCTCAGACGATTGGCCATCATGCGAAGACATCGAGCAGCTAGTTCAAATGTCTCAAGGTCTATTTCAGTGGGCTCGCACCGTAGTCGCATATATTGGTGATGGTTCAGCTGTAGACCGTTTGCGGGCGTTGTTGAAGCGACCGTCGGTTTGGAGCGGGCTCGACGACTTGTACCACCAAATTTTATCCAAGGCCTTCGATAGCGTGAGGTTGGACCCTGTCAGGCAGGATATTCTGCGGCGGGTGTTGGGAACTCTGGTCGTAGCCCCCCATCCCGTTTCACTTGAAGTAATCGCTACGCTATATGGCAAGCACGAAGTCTTCGACGAAGCGGAAAACGACCGCATCATTCCATTTCTGCGCAGAGACGTTCTGGCGGACCTAAACTCCCTCCTGTTTATCCCCGACTCGTCTTCTGAATCAATGCGTCTGATGCACACCTCCATTCAAGACCTACTCGCCAGCGAGCTCCGCTGCAACTATCAACCTTTCTACGTTGATCCTGCTCGGTGCCATCAAGAATTAGCGACTGAGTGCTTCAAAATAATGCTTGGAAGTCTGAAGGAGAACATTTGCGACCTGCTGGACATTTCGAAATCGAGCCTGGACGTGCAGGACATTGTGGAGCGCGTTATACCAAATGGTTTGGCGTACTGTTGCCGAGCATGGTCCACTCATCTCACCCAAGGAGTCAGGCGGCCAGTACAGGGTGAAAGTGGGACTACCTCCGAGCTGGTCCATTTTGAAACATTCAGCAAGGGGAAAATCATGTACTGGCTGGAAGTGATGAGTTTAGTTGGAGCAACAGCGGAAGCAATTAGCTCGGCGAAGCAGATGCATCAATGGCTTTTGGTACGTTAAACACGCAGGCGCCAGGCCTGAAGGTGATTACACTTACTGAACGTAGCTTCAAAACAGCTATCACAACTGTATAAGCATGACTCGCTCACTACTCTGTGGGACGATGTCTGGCGATTCGTCACTACGTTTTTCGAACCGATTTCGTTTGGACCACTCCAGATTTATATTTCAGCACTTCCACATTGTCCCAGGGAGACTGAGATATGGAACATATATGGAGAGCATGCTAAAGTTCGAATCATACATGGTCAGCGGACATCAAGGTGGCCATCGAACCTCTGGATCCGCCCTCAAACTGAGCGGATAAACACGGTCGCTCTCTCACCAGATGGCACGATGCTGGCAATTGGTTCACAAGACAGTGCAGTTCAACTCTTGGATGCCCAGACAGGCACGACGATCGGTGAACCGCTTACGGGTCATAATGACACGGTTTGGTCCGTTTGCTTCTCGCCCAATGGAAAACTACTGGCGTCCGGATCTGGTGACACAACGATTCGGCTCTGGAGCCCCGAGAGCCAAATGCCGGTGGGAGAGCCACTCACGGGCCACAGTGATGACGTCATGTCTGTATGTTTCTCGCCCGATGGCAAGCTTCTGGCATCCGGATCCGATGACAAGACAATTCGACTGTGGAATATTCAGACTGGGGCAGTGGTGGGTAAACCAATTACAGAACACCATGAAAGTGTTTGGTCCGTCTGCTTCTCGCCCAATGGCAAGCTTCTGGCATCTGGGTCTGGTGATCATACAATTCGACTGTGGGATCCTCAGACTGGAGTGGCCAAAATGGAACCACTCAATGGGCACAGCGACGGTGTTCGGTGCGTGTGTATTTCGCCTGATGGCAAGATTCTGGCATCTGGATCCAGCGATGGGACAATTCGATTATGGAGTACTCAAACCGGAATCGCGATGGGTGAACCACTCACAGGCCACAAAGGCCTGGTCCTCTCTGTGTGCTTTTCGCCCAATGGCAACCTTCTAGCATCTGGATCTAGTGATGGGACGATTCGACTTTGGGATATTCGGACGGGAGCAGCGTTCAGTGAACCACGCACAGGCCACAGTAATTGGGTTTGGTCCGTTTGCTTCTCCCCAGATAGCAAGTCCATGGCATCGGGATCCGATGACAAGACAGTTCGCCTCTGGGATCCTCAGGCCGGAGGGGCGGAGGCTAAGTCCCCGAACAATTACAGTGCCAATGTCGACTGTGTATGCTTCTCACCTGACGGGAAGCATGTAGTATCCGGATCTAGTTACTGTGCAATCCAATTCTGGGATACTCAGACCGGGAAGCCAGTGGGTGGACCAATCAGAGGTCATAGAGGGAGAATAAACGCTATTTGCTTCTCGCCTGATGGCAAGCTTCTGGCATCCGGATCCTGCGATGGGACAATTCGACTCTGCGATGCTGAGACCGGCATGGCAGTGGGTCGGCCGCTCACAGTTGGGGGTTGGTGGATTAGGTCTGTTTGTTTCTCGCCTGATGGCAAGTACCTGGCAACCGGATCCAATGACACCACGGTTCGACTCTGGAATCCTCAGACCGGAGTGCAGGTGGGTGAACCGCTCAAAGGGCACAAGGACTTTGTCATGTTCGTTTGCTTTTCGCCTGATGGCAAGCTTCTGGCATCCGGATCCAAGGACAAGACCATTCGACTCTGGGATCCCCAGACCAGAGTGGCGGTCGGTGAGCCACTGGAAGGTCACAGTGACCACGTCATCTCCATATCATTCTCATCAGATGGATCGCTTCTCGTGGCACAATGTCGCGACGGCAGTCTTGCCACCTGGGATGTCACCACCCGTCAAAGATGTAACACTCCTCGCATTCCTCCATCCTACTCAAATCCACACATTCGAGATCACTGGGTTGAATTTCATTATTCCCGCTTCCTTTGGCTCCCTCCACAATACTGGGACTCAGGCACCGATGGTATTGCTCTATTCGGTGGGATGCTCGCTGTCTTTCAAAATGAGTCCCTTTCCATTCTCGATGTTTCTCAGCTTCTCTTGGCCTGAAGACCCAGACATCCTAACCATCCTTTCACGTTCAATGCACCCGTTTAATTAACGACCCAATATCACTTTGATACATGATACGAGCTCCGGTGGTGTCTTACAACCAGACCAAAGACGTCCTGTAGCATGATTGCCAATTTATGTCGTTACTGATGTCTTACCACTGAGCAATTTGACATCTGTAGTACCCTCTTATCTCTGCTCCCATATCCTTTGTATCAACCTGTTTGTTCCTTATACGAATACCTAACAAAACATCGTGGATTTGCCTTTGCTATCGTTGCCCAATAGTCTCCTTCTATTGTTCGGTCGTAGACATAAAGGAGCTTCCGTTCATTAGCTCCATAATACCGACGCCGAATCGTGTGGCTGAATGCAACTAACTGCGCAAGTCTAGGCTACCCGAGCGATAATCTATACATGCGTAGCTCACCGACTACATGTACTGCTGTCTCCCACACTGGCGCCTTTCCCGTGACGCTGAATGAATGAGTGGTAAGTGGTCTCACACGTGACTCACATATAGCTTCGCACTGACAACCAGCTTGTAAGGCCGTTGCAAGCACGGCAAGGCCCGCTACGTTAGATAAATTGGTCCAGATTTCTTTCTACGTCGATTTAGTCACCAGGCTGAAGCTTCCAGCCGTTGATAAAGTCTCTGCGGGACGGCATCGCGTTCGCCAGCTCCGCTGCCGAGACGCTCTTCCGTCCCGCTGTTGAATCAATCACAATGTATAGATGATATCTTGTTTATTATATCTATCTATGGAGTTCTTCAATTGCTATTGACTACCTTAGGTTGGGGGTGCTGGCCATGGTTCGGGTATCAATTTAGATTACACCGTATGCGCCGATCTCCAAGCTTACACCCAGAGAAATGATGAGACGAGAGCGAAGCAACGGGGGACTCGGGAAAATTGTGGCTACTCCTCTTGTATTATGACTCTGCACCGGAAACGTGATCGATTCGAGTTGCCGAGGGTGCGATATATCAAGAGGGAGCAGAATCGTCCACAATGACGCGCGGGGGTTTTCCATCCAGATAGCCAGACAGCAGAGTATGGAGCGGTACAGAGCGCATGTTTACGGTTACACGATTGGGAAGACACGACCATTGACGGGGGTATTTGAAGGAAGAAAGGACGGTGCTTACACCAGTCCAATTTAGCGGAAGGCGGTACAACAATTGGAATATCGGCCCGGCCACGTGACCAACGCCCAATTCTGCGGGAAGAGGCCTCACAGAGGGAATTTTGCGTTGTGAGAATTTGCACGTGATCGACACCTTTACTCCCACACTCCCCCCCTCCTCCCGGTCACCCCATAAAACCCACTACTAACGTAGCGGGAATAATTCGCTCACAGCCAACGTCCCACTATTGACCGTCCCTTGGACTAGTATATAGTGGAGTAGATAGCATTCCAGTCTGCTTGATACGTGTTACGAGCGCTAGGTTTCCCTCCCATGGTGGGGCGAAAGCTATCGTGGAGCTCGACTGTCACTTTATACCGTTACTACCGTCCCACTCCTGACCAATTTTGGCAGTTCGAGTGCCTTCTTGTCTGAGGGCCCCGGAGCCCACCTATCGGTCCATCTTTGCTTACATGAATATCCAAACCGCTCGTGGGTTCGCGGTAGCGTTCTTACTCAGGAACCTTCAACTATGATTCGGCCGCAGTACTAAAACGAGGCTCGACCAATCAGTCCCGTAATGCGGACGCTATACGGTGTCGGTACGGGTCTATGTCGTGGCCGCGGAATCTTATGTTACTCAGAGAATGATTCAACATAGAACGTAGCTCAACCACTTACACGTACTTCCGTTTTCCCCTGACTCTTTCCGGGCAACGTTACATAAGTATTAGGTAGCGGTCCCATCCGGCGACTAACCGATGGATTTGCCCCTAGAAGTCGTTTGTTAACAGTTTTGTATGTCCAAAGATGTACCGTTGATCGTTCCCCAGACCAGCACCTTGGCCCCATCTGGCGTGGCTTCCATCGCTCTGGACATTCGTCCCTCACTCCTCACCGCATTCAACCCTGCGCTGCGAACACTCAACTCGAATGCCCAACCGTCACCACCCGCTCGTATGATCCCGAGCTGTGCGGAACTCGATCCTCGACAACTTCATCTCGTCATCGCTCCGTCGGCCGTGACGTCCGGGAACATGCCAAACAAACTCGACCAGAAGCGAACGGCCGACCTACAGGACGTCTCCGTCAAGGTGTCTAAGCAGCAACAGGGATTTTTGGGGAAAGAGATCCATGGGTTTAAACGGACATTCATTCCGTGAGTGGTTCGTCCAGTCGTCTGCCCTTTTGCTGCGTCTAAGCTGATGACATGCTTCGTTGATCATGACCTATCCGCCCACCGCGTTGGGAAATACCGCGGAATCACCCACGACCGCCTTCTAGCTCTTGGCAGTCGAAGCTGTAGCGTCTTGCTCCGACTTCTTCGTATTCCATCTCCGATGAAAACGGCGACATTAGCTTCCCAGGCATCTGTATGCATCGGTTACATAGCGAGGCGGGATGCATCCTCCCACTTCCTTTCGACCACCCAACAAACACCCTCGAATGACTCTTGAGATCTCAATGGGCTCGACTGGAGCTACTGTGGCTTACAATCTTGGGGTGAGCGAATCGGGGGACCGGGTGTCAGTCAAGCAAAGCGGGCGGACCGCGGATGCATCGCACCTCAATGTGTTGAATCGAACGTTGGCTGGAGGAATGATACCGCCCTAGGTCGAATAATGCCGGCTGACCCCGGCGAGTTTGCTAGGTGAGATCGGCCTGACACCAATCCCTCGCCATTATCTCACTCCATTGGGCACTAGACCTCGGGGGTTGCAAAGATTGGGCGACGAAAGTGGGGACGTGCCTGATTGGACCCGAAACAAACGTGGCCAAGCGAAAAGGACTTTGCTTTGTACTCACTACTTCTTCTCTTCAACAAGTTGCCGCTATGAATGGATGTAGCAATGCATATGGTATGCCCGCATCATCGCTTTTGTAATCTACCTGCTGACCCAATCCCAAGACGACCCCTTGGAGTCCAGGACGGTCAACGTTACCGCCGGCGGTTCTTTGAGTCTGCACCATTGCATCGAAACGCGCCTCTGAGTGACGATAAGACCAGAGAAGGCTTTTTCTTATCACAGCGCATGGCAATGTGGGCTTGGGACTCTTTGCACGGGAATCAGCGGGGCTCGAAGGCGACACTTGAGAAAAACGTTGCCAGGCAGTCTCAGCTCGAGAGCTCTACATGCCCCGCATTTCACCTCTCCTCTTCGCAAAGGTGTCCACATAACAAGAACGGTAATAACATCCTATCTCCACTTCGTGCTATGTATGATCTCCCACTAACGCGTAATCTTCACTGGTTCGCAGCTGTGCGTATCCCAGACAACCGTTTCAACATGGACTGAACATCCAAGGCGCTCAATGGCCACCGTGTATTCCTCCAAACGATCCAATCCCCTCCCATGCACAACATCGCTTTCTCATTCATCTCGTTCAATAGTGGGTGGCAGCGTTCTCAGTGGAACGGGGCGTGTCGTCGTTGGCAACCCGAAGTGCGGCACTCCTCGACACGGGCCTCGATTAGACGCACTCTTCCTTCCCTACTCCTCCCGCATTCAGACTCTCCCTCTCGAAGACCAAGCCGAATGCCCCGCGGCTTAATTGCCTCCCCGCACTCATGCAGTCTTTCCGCAATCCGATCCTCAAGGACTTGGTGTTCGAGGCTCGTTCACCAGCCGAGGTACCCAAGCTGGTCACTGGAGTGCACGTGCTGAATGCCGCTGAAGACACGTCGCATCGAAGCAACTGGGCTGCAGTAGGGAATCCTACACACCCGGAAAGCTGCAATTGCAGTCTAGATGCACAATCCTCCAGGTAGGTGGTAACTCTAATCGTTCACCGTTACGAACCGAGATCATCTAGTCTGACGAGGTGCCTCCGCCACCCTCAGCTCCGCCAATGCGTATCCACAAATCAAATTTTGGGCTATCCTCGAATATTCCGCCACGACCTTGCGTTGCGCCGTGAAGAACATCGCGCTTTCTCCCGTTTCTTCACCTCCCAGACGTCACCAGCGGTCCCTCTCCGACTCGCCAACTACATCAACGTTTCAGACAGTCCTGCGCCTACGGGCCTGCGAGATCGAATTCATCTTCCCTCTGGTTCAGCTCTCCATCAAACAGCTTCAGCTGGTCTCGGGCTGGCTTCGGCTCGACATCACGCGGGACTTTCCATGTCGTCACAGGTCTCAAGACCTTCTCTCGGACCTTCGGCAGCAAGCTGTAGTACACCCCATCCTGAGGGACTCATCGCCACCTCTTCGCCCAGCATCGCGGATCTTTTCCTGCTACGACATCATCCACTCAGTTTCCCCAAGGTTCCCTGACGCGGAGTAGTAGGCCTCCTTCCACCTCATCCATGGGAGCGTGCTATGCTAGCCAGTCTTCATTCCCTCCGCTCGTTCGACTTCCGACCTACCATGCTTAGCAACACCACGCAACTCCACCGATGAAAGACACGTTTAAATCAAACTTAGTAGCTCCACGCAGTCCCTTCTAAGAATTCTCGTCGAACTGTGCAACGCGACAGAACATGTAAACCTCGTCAGAGGATACTCAAAGGTGGCGAGAGCGCCACCACCTCCGTTGGATTGTCTCGCATAGTCTAGTGTTAGGTTAGGACTACCCACAGGCTCGAAGCTATGGCGTGCCGTGAAGTCCTTAGATGGGATAGCGAGAAGTGTCGAATAAACATAGTTCAGCCCACTTTGCCACAAACTGACGTTTAGCGCTTGCGCATCGACACGGACGAGCGCGCCGCACGTAGTGTTCCTAGCCTTCGAGTCTCCAAAAGCTCCGATATTCGCTCCAACTGCCAAGGTGCCGGCGAGCCGCGAGGGGATTGTGACTAAGCTTGGAAGTTTCGCACTGCGAACACGTGCGCCTCTGACTCCGGACTAGAGGCGGTGCTGTTGACAATCGCCCTCTTTCATCTCTCACCCCTTCCCTCCCACACTCTACCAATTACATCGATTGACATTACGCATACTCCATCATCACCATGAGAAGTGGGTCGACGCCGACTGACAGCCAACCGCAGCCCCACCCACCTGCGAATTCCGGCCTGCCCGGCCTGCCTCCTCCTGATGACGCCCTAAAACCCGGTCTCGACGGGAAAATGGACTCTTTGAAAAAAGCTGTAATATCGATTCTCCAAGTAGGTCGGCTCGACATAGACAGGCCAGGCTCCGAGAGCTCAGCGTGGACATTCCGCTAGGGCACAGAGTGGCCACCTGATTCGACAGACCCCGCGAAAAGTTTGATCAATGCCATCAACACCTGCCCAGATATTTCTAGGAATGAGTCCCACGCGACGAAAGAACTTCAAAATCTCGTCGAAGAATATATAGAGTGAGTTCAGCGCGAGTGCAATGAGCCAACTAACTTATAACATGCCTCGATTAGGATCCTCGACGACGTTCACATCCGGCTGAGAGACGCATCTTCGAAAGCGGCGATGAAAAGATGGAAGTTTCTCCAGATGATCAAGTCGATTACTTCCAACCGTCCCAGCAAATGTGCCCTACTCTTCCAGACCTGTCAAGATGACCTATTAAAAGCAGTGAAGACCCTGAATGTAGGTCGCTGAAATTTTGTCTTATATGTTGTGGCTCTCATTTACCTCTTCAAGGAACGGTTGGAGTACGAGCGAGCGAAGGGTAAGTATGGCCCACACGTTCGCCACCAGGCCAGAGACTAATTTTTCAATCTACCCAGATGACGTTTCCGCAAGAGATCTTGAAACATTACCCAATGTACAAATCCACTCCACTGGGATGGGCGGGGCGAACTCCCCTGCACAGGCTCTGGCATCGGGCACCGCGGAACAAGGATCCACGTCAGACGATTCTACCTCAAACCCACTCATGCATACAGGCTCCCTATTAAAGCCTCCACAAAAGCAGACAGGGCGTGACTCGATCGGTGATGAAGCACTTTTCATAGCTAGGAAGACTTTCAAGAGCGTGGAGATCGCATCCGGAGCCATTCCTGTCGTTGGGACCTATATCGGAGCGGCTGCCAAGGTCGGATTAGCATTCGTCGAAACGTTCCAGGTATCTCACATAGCCGATATAATGATCTCCCCAACCCTCACACAGTCATCTTATCGCAGACGATGGACCGGAACGACAGCCTTGCCACCGACCTGGCGGAGCACACATCTAAGCTGAACAAGCTTGTTGAGAAATTCAAAGGAAGGTCAAGCATCGACGAAAAGGATATGGCGGACCAGATTGATGCCTTGCATAAGTAAGCTGACTTCAACTCACTGGAACGGGTGTACTGACCTTCTGTGCAGGGAGCTTGTGGTAGTGAACGACAAAGTCGAGGAGTGGAACCGCTTAGGCCGATTCAAGAAAGCCTTTTTGGCAAGTGACCACGGGGATACGCTGAAGGATTATCAAGAGAGAATCCGAACCGCGCGAGAAGAAATGCAGGTTCGGGGAGAATCGTTCTGCCGCGTCGTGAGATTTTTGGCTGACTCGTCGGCGCGTAGCTTCTTGTTAACGTCGACAGCCGAAGCATCATAATCGACCTCGGTGAGTACGCCAATCACTTCAGCATTGGACTTGTACTAAATCTATCCGAAACAAATATCGAATTCTGGAAGAGCGGCGTCGTCTGTTGAAATGCCTTGGAGACGGACAATTTGGAGGTCGCGGAAGCGTCGTTGAGGACATCATCTGCTTCCCGGGGACGAGACTGGAGATACTGGAACACATCGATGAATGGATCAGGGATACGTCATTCCTGAGTCCGGTATTCTGGATCAGTGGAATGGCCGGGCGAGGAAAGTCGACCATTGCGTCGACTGCGGTCCACAACTGGAAAGGTCGAGCCTCCTGTGCAATCTTCCACTTTCGTCGTGGCCAAATCACGCTAAACTCCCGTATAATATGCGCTCTCGCGAGGCAGCTTGGAAGCAGCCTTGTTTCGGAGGTCAAGGAGGCCATCATGGAGAGCGTGAGGAAGAACGAGGAAGTTGCGGACCCAGGCCGACGGCTTGATGAGCAGTTCGAGACCTTCCTCGTCAGTCCGCTTGCAACAATCAAGAACCAAATACACCCTATCCTCATTGTCGTTGACGCTCTCGACGAGTGTGATGATCCCCAAGACGCCGTAAACTTGGTGCGGCTCATTCATAGACACTCTCCATCGTTCCCTACTACGGTCAAATTTCTCCTCACTTCTCGTCCCGAAGCCGATATCCTTCGTCATTTGAAATCAGGAAAATGGCGGAAGGAAGATTTGGACTCGGTACCCGACATTAACAATGATATTGGTCGATTCATCCAAGCTTCTTTCACTCGCATCAGGCTGGAACATGATCTATCAGAGAACTGGCCGTCTCCCGGAGACATCAAACAGCTCATCGGAATGTCCCAAGGCCTATTCCAGTGGGCTCGCACCGCAATCCGCTACGTGGATCATGGTTCGCCCGTTGACCGGTTACGGGCGTTGTTGAAACGTCCGTCAGCATGGAGTGGGCTCGACGATCTGTACCTTCAGATCCTCTCCAAAGCCTTCGATAACGTGAGGCTAGATCCCGTCAGGCAGGACATCTTGACCAGAGTGCTGGGAGCCCTGGTAGTGGCACCTCATCCCATTTCGCTCGAGATAATCGCCTCCCTATATGGCAAGCATGAAACTTTCGATGGAATCAAAGCGGAGGACATTATTCCATTTCTCCGGAAAGACATTCTCGCCGATCTCAATTCCCTCCTCTTCATCCCCGCATCACCCGCAGAATCGATGCGTCTGATGCACACATCCATTCACGACCTACTCACGAGCACAGTCCGATGCAACGACCAACCTTTCTACGTCGATCGCGCTCGGTTTCATCAGCAATCGGCGAATTTGTGTCTCGAAACTATGCTTGGAAGTCTGAAGGAGAATATTTGCAACCTGTCGGACGTTTCAAGTCAAGTCTCGGAGATTCAAGACATTGTGGAGCGGGAGATATCCAAAGGTCTCCAGTATTGTTGCCGAGCATGGTCCACTCATCTTATCGAGGGAGCCATCGGGCCAAACCAAGTCGAGAGCGCGATCACTGGCGATGTGGCCCGCTTTGAATGTTTCAGCAAGGAGAAGGTCATGTGGTGGCTAGAAGTGATGAGCTTGGTTGGAGCTGCCAGGGACGCGATTCTTGCGGCGGCGGATGTGTATCGGTGGTTATTGGTGAGTCGAGCAGCTGATTCCATGCTAAGCCAGTTCAGACTGACTAAGCTGAGGCCCGAAGCAACTACGCGCAGACTTACCCAAGCACAGTTCGCTTCCTACGCTCTGGGAGGATGTCCGGCGGTTCATCACCACTTTTCTGGAGCCTATTTCATTCGGACCACTTCAAATTTATATTTCCGCGCTTCCTCATTGTCCTCTCGACACCAAATTATGGAAATTCTACGGAAAACATGCAAAAGTGCGACTGCTCCAGGGTGATCCGGTGTCAACATGGCCATCGAACCTATGGACCCGATCTGCAAACACAGCGGTGAACACGCTTGCATTCTCGCCGGATTGCAGGGTTCTGGCACTCGGATCGGGTGACCATACAGTGCGACTCTGGGATCCTCAGACTGGGGTGGCCGTGGGTGAACCGCTCGCTGGTCACCGCAAAACGGTTTGGTCGGTTTGCTTCTCGCCCGATCACAAGCTTCTGGCATCCGGATCTCAAGACGGGACGATTCGACTCTGGGATCCCGAAACCCGGATGGCGGTGGGAGAACCACTAATCGGTCACAATGGTGCAGTCTATTCCGTCTGCTTCAGGGCCGATAGCAAGGTTCTAGCATCTGGATCCGAGTACGGGACGGTTCAACTCTGGGATACCACTACCGGCGCAGAAATGGGTGAAGCACTCACCGGTCATGGTGGCGAGGTTCGGTCGGTTTGCTTCTCGCCCGATGGCAACCTTCTGGCATCTGGATCTCAAGACAGAACAATCCGACTCTGGGATCCCCTTACTGGAGCTGGAGTGGGTGAACCATTCGCCAGTCACAGTAGGGCCGTTAGGTCTGTTTGCTTCTCGTCCAATGGCAATCTGGTAGCATCCGGATCCGATGACGGGACAGTTCGACTCTGGGATATTAAGACCGGAACACCAGTGCAAGGGCCTCTTACCGGTCACAGTCGCGAGGTCTACTCCGTCTGCTCCTCGAGTGAAGGTGATCTTCTGGCGTCGGGATCCGCTGACAGGACGGTTCGACTCTGGAATACCCGGACCGGTGCGGCAGTGGGTGAACCGCTCTCAGGTCACAGCCACTGTATTTTGTCTCTTAGCTTCTCGCCTGATGGCAAGCTCCTAGCATCCGGATCCCTTGACAATACAGTTCGACTCTGGGATCCTCAAGCCGGAGTGGCGGTGGCCGGGTCGCACAATCGTCACACTGACGTGGTCAACTCCGTCGCCTTCTCATCCGACGGGAAGCGTGTAGCATCGGGATCCAATGACCGTTCAATTCGACTCTGGGATCCTCAGACCGGGGCGGTAGTGGATGAACCACTCAGAGGTCATTCTAGCTTGGTTAGGTCCGTTTGCTTCTCGCCCGATGGCAAGTATCTAGCGTCCGGATCTGATGACCGGACAGTTCGACTCTGGGATCCGATGACCGGAGTGCAGGTGGGTGAACCACTCGCAGGGCACCGTAACTGGGTCATCTCCGTTTGCTTCTCGCCCGACGGCAAGTATCTCGCATCTGGATCCCGCGACAGGACGATTCGACTCTGGGAAACACAGACACGAGTGGCGGTTGGTGAACCGCTCGGAGGGCACAGCGACCACGTCATCTTCGTATCCTTCTCATCAGATGGAACGTTTCTCCTGGCTCGATGTCGCGACGGCAGCACGGCAACCTGGGATTTCACCACCCGTCAAAGACGTGACACCCCTCACAGCCACCCGTTCTACCCAAATCTTCGCTTTCAAGACCATTGGATAACATTCGGGTCCTCGCGCATCCTTTGGCTCCCACCACAATACTGGAGTTCGGGCGATGATGGGGTGGCTCTCTTCGGCGGGCACCTCGCTGCCTTTCAAAATGGGTCCCTGTCCATCTTTGACGTTTCTCAAGTTCTCGGGGCTGTGACCGACCAGCCGTGATAACGAGCGGGTCGCTCTCAACCGAAATTCTGCAATTGTTTACCCACGTCTCTTCACTATCGTGATATGAGCCCTAGTTTCCCCCCTCTAATCAGGACAACAATATCCTGTAGCATCGTTGTCGATCTATATCGTTACTACCCACTTTGACAGCTCGATTGCCTTCTTATCTCCGTCGCCCCAATCTTTTGTATCACCCCACCTTTCCCTACATAAACATAGAGCGAAATGCTCACAGGCTTGGCCTAACCCCTTTTGCTCAATCATCTTCACTTATGATTCTATCATGAACCTAAGGGAGCCTCGGCCCATCGGCGCCATACATCATCTGGACGCCAAATGTTAAGAAGCTAATCGGTAGAGAGACACGTATCCCGGTGATGATCGACAATAGGGTAGGTGTTCAGTCTACTAGTCTCGCGGTTTACTTATGTACAACAAGGGAGTTTCTACGGTTCCCTCCGGGGTCACCAGTCGCAATTGAACAACGTCGTGCCTGATAGCCAGCGCCAAACCTCTGCGGCGGTATGCGCATGGCTGACGAGTTCGTGGGCACCTCTTCGACTCCAAAACGATTTATACCGCCGAAGGTAGCTTTAACTCGCACTCTTGCATTGTGCTCGTCAAAACAGCGAATCGGAGTCGACACACTATTACGGATGGGAACCCCGGGCCGATCCAAATAAACAAACTGGGCCAAGCACCCGCCCACATTCAGCTCTCCCCGTCGCCATGGACCCTTCATCCGTGGAACGATAACGGCGACAGTAAGTTATTCCCGACTCTTGCCAGGAGGTCTCCACTGATGCACAGTACCGGTTGGTTTCCAGGCCCGTGTTCCGCCCCCCAAGTACAGTTTCAATATGGACCGACTAACCATGCGTCGATCCCGATGACCCCAATACGCTTCCATGGACGGCATCGCTGCCTCGTTCACCTAGTTCAGCGATGCAAGACAGCAGTCTTTGTGGGACAGCCCGTAGCTGGGTAGCCACTTCCAACGTCCCATTTTGGAGTGACCTCCATCACTCGGGGCACTCATCCCTTACTCCCCATCGCATTCAACCCTGCCGCTGCGAATGCTCAACTCGAATGCCCAACCGTCACCCCACTCCGTATGATTTCGACCTATGCCGAACTCGATCCTCAACGACTTCGGTGACCGTTCACGTCGGCGGTGGCCCCTCGGAACGGGCCAAACAGAACTCGCTAGAGACGAACGACCGACGCCGAGAGCATCTCGCGTCAAGGCGTTCAAGTAGCAACAGAGACTTCGGAGAAAGGACACTCCAGGGAGTTAAATACCCATTCATTCTGTGAGTGTTCGTCTAATCGTCGACCTTTTTTTCGCGGCGTCTACGTAGTAAGCTGACGGCATGCTTCGTCAGGACATACATACTCGCCGACCGCCTTTCGAAATACCGCGGAATCACCCACAACTACCTCTCGACGGCCGAAGCTGCAGCATCTTATTTTACTTCCTCGTATTCCATCTCCGATGAAGCCGACGAACATCAACTTCCCAGACCTCTGTGTGCATCGATCGGGCTAGCAAGACGGGACTCGGATGCATCCTACCACTGCCTTTCGACCACCCAACAGACATTCTTCGACTGACTCTAGAGGTCTCAGCGGGTTCCGCTCGAGTTACCGTGGCATGAAGATCTTGGGGCACGTAAATTGGCCGGACTGGGCGTCGGTCAAGCAAAGCGGGGGGACCCGGGATGTATTGGCCCTCTTTGTGTTGAATCGAGGTTTGGGGAGGAGGAGTGTGTAAAGCTGATTGGAGAATCTCGTGATGGAGTTCGGAGTGAAACGACGGTCTTAGAACCGTCGACAAAACAAAGGGCCGCCGTGCTATCGGCAGCTCAGTCGTTGAGCGTCGGCAGAATTGTACATACCACTCGGCTGTCGAATAATGCTCGCTGACCTCAGCGGGTTCGCTAGGTGGGGCTGCCGGATACCAATTCCTCGCCGTTATTGCACTCTATGAGACGCTACTTTAACAGCAAGTCGCGGGGAGGATTGTTCAATTGTAGAGGGGGCGAAGAGAACAATGTGCTCGTCGGGGATTGTCAGGTGCATGCCGGGATGGCGGAGGGATGGAAAGAATACATGCGTTAAAGTGGCAAGCAATGACCCATTCACTGCTGTCGTCGATCAAGACTCTCGGGTGTTCACTAGTACTGGTCTGTGGATCTCCATGTGAATGTCCGTTCCAACACCCTGCAGTTCGCCACTTGAACTTTCCTATTCATTTAGATTGAATAGAATGTATCCTTAGAATTCAATTGGAGTGTCGACTTCATTCGCATGCCAAAAACTTGACCGGCGGCATACTTATAAGTGGTGGCTTAAAACATGGGCCTCCAGGGTCGCCCGGCGATACGCGGACTTTTTGGAATTTCGCGCTGGACTGGACTCCCATCACCCTCAGCTTCACGCAACGCCGCCTCCTCACGCGAATAGGCATCGGAATCGAGGCTCTCATTTTCCTGTGAGCCCTGCTTTCCTATGGGTGAAAAATGGTCTTCGGGATTATTGGGAACGGATGCAGCTGCCCTTGTAAGTTGAGTGTGGGGAGGCGCCTCATTGGAAACAAACGCGGCCAAGCGAAAAGAACTTCGCCTCTATCCTTGTACTCTCTGCTTCTTCTCTTCAACAAGTTGCCGCTGGGAATGGATTCAGCGATGCATATATGGTAAGCTTGCACCCTCGCTTTTCTAATCTACCTGCTAACACAATCCCAAGACGGCCCCTTGGAGCCCGGAACGGTCAACGTTACCGCCGGCGGTTCTTTGAGTCTGTAGGTACCAATATTGCATTGAAACGCGCCCGTGAGAGAAGAGCTTTCTTTATCACAGCGCATGACAATATAGGCTTGAGACTTTTTGCACGGGAATCGGCGGGGGTCGAAGGCGACACCTGGGGAGAGTCTCCACTGCCCCGCATTTCCGCTCTCCTCTTTGCAAAGGTGTTCACATGACAGGAGCGGTAACAACATCTTGTTTCTACTTGGTGCTATGATCTTCCACTAACGCGTCATCTTGACTGGTTCGCGTCCGTATCCCGCGCAACCGTTTGAATATGGCGCGCTCTATTCCTCCAAACGATCCAATACTCTTCCATGGACAACATCGCTTTCTCACTCATCTCGTTCAACAGTGGATGGTAGCGCTCTGCTTGAAATCGAGCGTGTCGGCGTTGGCAACCCCAAGTGCGGCGCGGGCCTCACCCCTCCCCGCATTCAGGCTTGTCCCTATCGAAGACCAACCTGAATGCCCCCGGGCCCAATTACTTCCCCGCACTCATACAGTCTTTCGGAATCTGATCCTCAAGGACTTTGTGTTCGAGGATCGTTCGTCCTGCCCGAAGTTCGAACAGGCGAAATGGAGCGCGCTTAGAGGCTGAATGGCGCTGAAGACATGTAGCATCGAACCATCTGGGCGGCAGTAGGGAATCCTGCACACCCGGAAACCGTAGTCTAGATGCACAATCGTCCAGTTAGGAGGTAAGTCCGATCGTTCACTGTTGCGTACCGAGAGCATCTAATCTGACGACACGCCCCCGCCACCCAAAGAATCGTCACTGCGTATACGCCAAGCAAGCTCTGGATTATCTCCGAATACTCCGCGAGGGCCTTGCGTTGCGCCGTCAAAACATCGCGCTTTCTCCCGTCTCTTCGTCATCAGCAGTCCCTCTCCGACTGGCCAACTACGTCAACGTTTCTGACAGTCCTACGCACATGGACCAGCGGGATCAAATCCATCATACCGCTGGTCCAGCTCTCCATCCAATAGCTTCAGCTGGTATCGGGGTGGCTTCGGTCTCGACATCTGTGGCGTCAAATAGAACGAATGATTGGCCCACACGCGAAGGGCGCCTCCTTAGACGGTTGTTGGGCGCTTGGACCTTTGGTACACTCGGGACTTTCGATCCCGTCGTGGGTCTCAAGAACTTCTCCGTGACCGTCGGCAGTAAGCTACGCCCCATCCTGAAGCAGCCCCATCACCACACCCTCGTCCGGCATCGCCGATGTTTTCCTGCTACGACATCATTCATCTGGTTTCCCGAATGTTCCCTGGTGTGGAGTAGTTCCACCTCATCCATGGGAGCGTGCCATGCCACCCAGTCTTCATCCCTTCCGCTCGTTCCTCGTCACAATGTCTTCGTCAGCATTTACTCTCTGAACTAGCTGCTCAGACAAAACACGTGGCTTGACCTCACCGACCTCGTGCTACGCCGAACTAGAGTTATGATTTCGAACGCGCGAACGCCTTAATGGAATAGGTGGCCGTCCTGCTCCTGCCCTCGTTCTGGCGGGGAGACTCCTGACTTACCATGCAAAGCATCACCACGCAACTCCACCAACGGAAGAGACGCCCAAATCAAAGCTTAGTACCCGAACACAGTCCCTTCCAAGGAACCACGTCAAACTTTACAAGCGACAGAACATCTAAACTTCGCACAGAAGACGAAAAACACAGTCAGCGGGTTGTCGACCTCCATTGGATTATCCAGTAGACAACCACCGCCGATGATCAACTTCTCCGAACTGCCGCTGAGAAATTCGGGAGTCGGCGACATTGCGTGGAAGCTAGAGAGCCTGGTCGGGCGGGCATGGTTTCAATGGCGGGTCTTTCTGAAGGTATGCCCTGTGATCCCCAAAGAATTGCCTCGCGTAATCTAGCGTTAGACTAGAACCACCCACGGACGCGGGCTACGGCGAGCCGTAGATTTTTAGAGTTGATAGCAGATAGTATCAATAGACAGCAGTATTTCGGCCCTGTTTGCACGAGGACTTGAGTGACCTTGAGCGCTTGCGCATCGGCGCAAACTAGCGCGTAGCATCCCTACCCTTCGAGTCTTCCAAGGCTCGGATGCTATATTCCCTTCCACTAGCGACGTGAATGCGTCGCGAGCCGAAAAAAAATCTGACTAAGCCCAGAGATTTCGCACCGAAACCACGTGCGCTACTGACTCCGGAGGAGGCGGTGCTGTTGATAATCGCTCTCTTCCGTCTCTCACCGCCTTCCTCTCTCAGTGCACTTGCTCTACCAGTTACATCGACTAACTCTACACATACCCCATCATCGTCATGAGTAGTGGGCCGACGCCGACTGACAGTCAACCGCCTCCCAATCGACCTGTGGATTCCGGCTTCCCCCCGCCTCCTCCCGATGACGCCCTAAAACCTGATCCCGACGGAAAAGTAGAGTCTTTGAGAAAAGCCGTAGTATCGATTCTCGAAGTAAGTCGGCTCGACGTAGATAGGCTAGGCCCTGAGCGCTCAGCGTGGACCTTTCGCTAGGGCACGGAGTGGCCACCTGACTCGACAGACGCCGCGAAAAGTTTGATAAATGCCATCAACACCGGCCCCAATATTTCTACGAATAACTCTCACGCGACGAAAGAACTTCAAAATCTCGTCGAAAAATATACAGAGTGAGTTCGGCCCAGCGTAATGAGCCAACTAACTTACAACATGTCGCGACCAGAATCCTCGACGACATTCGCATCCGGCTAGGAGACGCCTCGTCGAAAGCGGCGATGAAAAGATGGAAGGTTCTCCAGAGGATCAAATCGATGACTTCGAACCGTCCAAGCAAATGTGCCCTTCTCTTCCAGACCTGTCAGGATGACTTGTCAAAAGCAATTAAGACCCTGAGCGTAGGTCGCACAATTTTCGTTTCAAATGGTCCGACTCTCATTTAGCTCCTAAAGGAACGGTTGGAATACGAGCAAGCGAGGCGTAAGTATGGCCTACACGTTCGCCAACGGGCCAGAACTAATTTTTAATCGACTCAGATGACGGTTCCGCGGGTGGTCGTGAATCATTCCCAAATTTACAAACCCACTCTACTGGGCAGGGCGGGGCGGATTCCCCTGTACGGGGTCTGACGACGGGCACCGCGGACCAGGGATCCACGTCAGACAATTCCACCCCAAACCCACTCATCCCTACCGGCCCTCTATTAAATGCTCCCAAAAAGCAGAAAGGGCGTGATTCCATCAGCGACGAAGCACTTTCCATAGCTAGGAAGACTTTCAAGGCCGCGGAGATCGCATCCGGAGCCATTCCTGTCGTTGGGGCTTATATCGGAGCGGCTGCCAAGGTCGGATTAGCATTTGTAGAAACGCTCCAGGTATCTCACATCGCTGGTATAAGGATCTACCTAGCCCTCACATGCCGATGTTTTTGCAGACGATGGACAAGAACGACAGCCTTGCCACCGACCTGGGAGAGCACACAGCTCAGCTCAACAGGCTTGTTGAGAAATTCAAGGGAAGGTCAAGCATTGATGAAAAGGATATGGCGGACCAGATCGATGCCCTGCATAAGTAAGTTGACTTTAATTTACTGGAACGGCGTGCTGACCCTCTGTGAAGGGAGCTTGTGCTAGTCAACGAGAAAGTCGAGGAGTGGAACCTTTTAGGCCGATTCAAGAAGGCCTTTTTGGCCCGTGACCATGGCGAGACGCTAAAGGATTATCAAGGGAGAATCCAAACTGCGCGAGAAGAAATGCAGGTTCAGGGAAAATCGTTCTGTGTCGGCGTGACGTTTGACTGACTCGTCGGCGATTAGCTTCTTGTTTGCGTCGATAGCCGAAGCATCGTAATCGACCTCGGTGAGTAGGCCAATCACTACAGCACTGAGATTATACTAAAAGTTCCCGAAACAAATATCGATGTACGGAAGAGCGGCGACGTCTGTTGAAATGCCTTGGAGACGGACAATTTGGAGGTCGCGGAAGCGTCATTGAGGACATCGTCTGCTTCCCCGGAACGAGACTGGAGATACTGGAGCATATAGATGGATGGATCAGGGATACGTCATCCCCGAGCCCGGTATTGTGGATCAGTGGAATGGCTGGGCGAGGAAAGTCGACCATTGCGTCGACCGTGGTCCACAACTGGAAAGGTCGAGCGTCTTGCGCAATCTTCCATTTTCGTCGCGGCCAAATCTCGCTAAACTCGCGTGTAATATGCGCTCTTGCGAGGCAGCTTGGGAGCAGCCTTGTTTCGGAGGTCAAAGAGGCCGTCATGGAGAGCGTGAGGGAGAACGAGCAATTTGCAGAACCGGGCCGACGGCTTGATGAGCAGTTCGAAACCTTCTTTGTCGGTCCGTTTGCGACACTCAAGGACCAAATTCACCCTATCCTTATCGTCGTTGACGCCCTCGACGAGTGTGATAATCCCGAAGACGCCGTGAACTTGGTGCGGCTCATTCATAAACACTCTCCGTCGTTCCCTAATACGGTCAAATTCCTCCTCACTTCTCGCCCCGAAGCCGATATCCTTCGTCATTTTAAATCAAGCAAATGGCTCAAGGAAGATTTGGACTCCGCACACGACGTTAGCAATGATATTGGTCGATTTCTCCAAGCTACATTCGCTCGCGTCAGGCTGGAGCATGATCTATCAGAGAATTGGCCGTCTCCTGGAGACATAAAACAGCTCGTTAAAATGTCCCAAGGTCTATTCCAGTGGGCTCGCACCGCGATCAGTTACGTCGACCATGGTTCGCCTCTTGACCGGTTACAGGTGTTGCTGAAGCGCCCATCAGCATGGAGTGGGCTCGATGATCTGTACCATCAGATCCTTTCCAAAGCCTTCGATAACGTGAGGTTAGATCCCGTCAGGCAGGACATGTTGACCAGAGTGCTGGGAACCCTGGTGGTGGCACCGCATCCCATTTCGCTTGAGATAATCGCCTCGCTATATGGCAAGCATGACACGTTCGACGGGATCAACGCAGAGAACATTATTTCATTTCTACGGAAAGACATTCTCGCCGATCTCAATTCCCTCCTCTTCATTCCCGCATTACCCGCCGAATCGATGCGCCTGATGCACACATCGATTCACGACCTGCTCACGAGCAAAGTCCGATGCAAGGATCAACCTTTCTACGTCGATCGCGTTCGGTTTCATCATCAATTGGCGAATTTGTGTCTCGAAACGATGCTCGGAAGTCTGAAGGAGAATATTTGCAACCTGTCGGACGTTTCAAGTCAAGTCTCGGAGATACAGGACATTGTGGAGCGGGAGATATCCAAAGGTCTCCAGTACTGTTGCCGAGCATGGTCCACTCATCTTATCGAGGGAGACAACGGGCCAAACCAAGTCGAGAGCGCGATCTCTGGCAATATGGTCCATTTTGGATCCTTCAGCAAGGAGAAAATCATGTCTTGGCTGGAAGTGATAAGCTTGGTCGGAGCTACCAGAGACGCGATTCTTGCGGCGACGGACGTGTATCAATGGTTGTTGGTGAGTCGAACAGCTGATTCCTTGCTCAGCAAGTTCAGATTGACTTAGCCGAGGCCCAAGCAGCTACGCGCAGAATTACCCAAGCACAGTCCGCTTCCTACCCTCTGGGAGGATGTCCGGCGGTTCATCACCACTTTTCTGGAGCCGATTTCATTCGGACCACTTCAGATTTATATATCCGCGCTTCCTCATTGTCCTACGGACACCGAAATATGGAAATTCTACGGAAAACATGCAAAAGTTCGGATGCTCCAGGGCGACCGGATGTCAACGTGGCCGTCAAACCTATGGACCCGGTCTGCAAATACCGAGGTTTACGCGGTTGCGTTCTCGTCGGATGGCAGGCTTCTGGCACTTGGATTGCGGGACAGCAGAGTGCGACTCTGGGATCCTCAGACCGGGGTGGCCGTGGGCGAACCGCTCATTGGTCACAGCGCATCGGTGTGGTCGGTTTGTTTCTCGCCCGACGGAAACCTTCTGGCATCCGGATCTTGGGACGGGACAATTCGGCTCTGGGATCCCGAAACCCGGATGGCGGTGGGAGAACCACTGATCGGTCACAATCGTGCCGTTCATTCCGTCTGCTTCAGTGCCGATAGCAAGGTTCTAGCATCTGGATCCGGCGACGGGACGGTTCGACTCTGGGATACTAGTAACGGCGCAGAAATGCGTGAAGCACTCACCGGTCATAGTGACGGGGTTTGGTCGGTTTGCTTCTCGCCCGATCGCAACCTTCTGGCATCCGGATCTGTGGACAGAACACTCCGACTCTGGGATCCCCTTACTGGAGCTGTAGTGGGTGAACCATTCGTCGGTCACGGTGGGACCGTTTGGTCTGTTTGCTTCTCGTCCGACGGCAATCTGCTAGGATCGGGATCCGAGGACGGGACAGTTCGACTCTGGGATATTAAGACCAGAACACCGTTGCAAGGGCCGCTTACGGGTCACAAGTACGGAGTTTACGCCGTCTGCTCCTCGAGTGAGGGTGATCTTCTGGCGTCGGGATCCGCTGACGGGACGGTTCGACTCTGGAATACCCGGACCGGTGCGGCAGTGGGTGAACCGCTCACAGGTCATAGCGCAGTTATTAGGTCTCTTAGCTTCTCTCCAGATGGCAAGCTCTTAGCATCCGGATCCGAGGACAATACAGTTCGACTCTGGGATCCTCAAGCCGGAGCGGCGGTGACCGGGTCGCACAATCGTCACACTGACGTGGTCAACTCCGTCGCCTTCTCACCCGATGGGAAGCGTGTAGCATCCGGATCCTATGACCATTCAATTCGACTCTGGGATCCTCAGACCGGGGCGGTAGTGGGTGAACCACTCACGGGTCACCGTGACTGGGTTAGGTCGGTTTGCTTCTCGCCCGATTGCAAGTATCTAGCGTCCGGATCTGATGACGAGACAGTTCGACTGTGGGATCCGATGACTGGAGTGCAGGTGGGTGAACCACTCACAGGGCACGATGACTACGTTATGTCCGTTTGCTTCTCGCCCGGCGGCAAGTATCTCGCATCCGGATCCGACGACCAAACGATTCGACTGTGGGATCCTCAGACCCGAGTGGCGGTTGGTGAACCACTCAAATGTGACAGTGGCTACGTCATCTTCGTATCCTTCTCGCCAGATGGAACACTTCTCCTGGCTCGATGTCGCGACGGCAGCACGGCAACCTGGGATGTCGCCACCCGTCAAAGATGTGACACCCCTCACAGCCACCCGTTCTACCCAAATCTACGCTTTCAAGACCATTGGATAACATTCGGCTCCTCGCGCTTCCTTTGGCTCCCTCCACAATACTGGAGTTCGGGCGATGATGGGGTGGCTCTCTTCAGCGGGCACCTCGCTGCCTTTCAAAATGGGTCCCTGGCCATTTTTGACGTTTCCCAAGTTCTCGCGACTCTGAATGACAAGCTGTGATAGCGAGCTGCTCGCTCCTCAACGAAATTCCGCACTTGTTCACCCACGTCTCTTTACTATTGTATTATGAGCCGCATTGTCCCCCCCCGGTAGTCAGGCCAACGACATCCTGTAGCATCGTTGTCGATTTATATCGTTACTACCCATTTTGAAATATCGAGTGCCTCCTTATCTCGCCCCCCAATCCTTTGTATCTCTCCATCTTTGCCTGCATGAATATACAACGAAATGCTGATCGGCCTGGCCTAACCTTTTTGCTCAATAATCTTCAACTATGATTTGATCATGAACCTAAATGAGCCTCGGCCCATCGGCGCCGTACATAATATGGGACGCAAGATGTTAAGAGACCAAACGGTAGAGAGACACGTATCCCGGCAATGATCGACAATAGGAGAGATATTCAGAGTACTAGTCTTCGCAGTTTACTGTTGTCCAACAAGGGAGTTTCTACGGTTCGCTCCGGAGTCTACCGAGCACGAGTTGAGGCAAAAGTTGCCGGCGACCATGAAAGAGGACATGAGTTGATAATGTAATATGGCAGGAGAGTTTAAGCGGTAGTGAGGGTATGCGGCGAGAGTTCGAACTCCGCGGGCTCGCATAGAACAAACTCGGCCAAGCACCTGCAGGGGCCTTCCGCGCTCACCTCCCCCCGTCACCATGAAGCCTTCATTCGTGCAATAACAACGGCGACAGTAAGTTACTTCCGTCTCTTGCTAGAAGGTCTTCACTGACGTGCAGTACCGGTTGGTTTGCAGGCCCGTGTAACCCCCAGACAACAGTTTCAATATGGACCGACAAGCATGCATGAGTCGATCCCGATGACCCCAATACGCATCCATGGGCGGCATCGCTGCCTCGTCCGCCTCGTTCAACAATGCAAGACAGCACTCTCTGTGGAACGGCCCGTGAATGGGTCGCAACGTCTAACGCCCCATTCTGGAAGTGGCCTCGTTCGCCGAGGTCACTCGTCCCTTACTCCCCACGGCATTCAACCCAGCGGCTGCGAACGCTCAACTCGAAACCTTCAATATTCCCTTCTTATGGTCCCGGCATATGGCGGAACTCGATCCTCAACGACTTCGCTTCGTGATCGTTCTGTCGGCGGCGGCCCCTCGGAACGGGCCAAACAAGCTCGCACACAACGGCCGAAGCCGAGAACATCGCGCGTCAAGGCGTTTAGGAAGCAACAGAGACAGCGGAGATTCCAGGATTTAAATACTCATCCATTCTGTGAGCGTTGCTCTAGTTGTCGACTTTTTTTTGGGGCGTCCAAACTGATGACATGCTTCCTCAGGACATCCATTCCCGCCGACCACCTGTCGAAATACCGCGGAATCCCCACTACGGCCTTCCACCTCTCGGACGGCCAGAACTCTGGCGTCTTCCTCCGACCTCCTCATGTTCCATCTCCGGTGAAGTCGACCATATCAACCATCCCGGACTTCTGAATGCATCGGGCTAGCGAGACGGGATGCATCCTACCACTTCCTTTCGACCACCCAACAGACACTCTTCGACCGACTCTTAATGTCTCAGTGGGCTTCGCTCGGGCTACCGTAGCATACCATCTCGGGGCACGCAAATTGACCGGACTGGGCGTCAATCAAGCAAGCGAGTGGACCCCGAATGCGTTGGCCGTCTTGGTGTAGAATCGAGAGTTGATTCGAGGAGTGCGTAAAAGCAAATCGGAGAATCTCATGATGGAGTTGGGAGCGAAACGACGGTCTTGGAACCGTCTACAAAGCAAAGGGCCACCATGCTAGTCGGCTCAGTCGTGGAACCTTCAGACGCAAAGGACGGAGCAAAACGCGGCGTGTCCGGATGGATTAACGGCGTGCGGTGCGCCAGGTGCAGGGTCCAGAATAGCCAGAGGGATGCATGAGTGCGTTGATACTAGGTACTGTTTAGAGAATTGGAAGCAGTCCTATATACTGCTACATCATCTCATTCTATGGGACGCTACTTCCACGGCTAGTCGCGGGCAGGATTGTTCCATTATGGGGGGAGCGAAGAGGATAACGTGCTCGGTGGGATGGCGGAAGGATGGACAGTACATCTGCGTCAAAGAGACGATCACTGCGGTCGTCCATCCAGAGTTTACTGGCCCGTGGATCCAGATGCGAATGCACGCTCCAAGACCCTGTCGTTTGCCACTTGTACTTTCCTATTCCTTTAGATTGAATTGAATGTATCGTTGATATTCAATTGGCGTGTTGAATTCATTCGCGTGTCAAAAACTTTGTGGGCGGCATGCACTGTAAATGGTGGCTGAAAACAAGCTCCGGCAGGGTCGTCCGGCGATACGCGGACTTTTTGGAATTTCAAGCTGGGCTGGATTCGCCGTCATGGCCAACACCCTCAGCTTCACTCAACGACGCTTCCTCACCCGAATAGGCATCGAAATCCGGGCTCTCATCTTCCTGCGAGATCTGCTTTCCTGATGTGTGACAAATGGTCTTCGGGATTATTGGGAACGGATGCAGCTGCCCATGTAAGTTGAATGGCGACGAAAGTTGGGTGGTGCCTGATTGGAAACGAACGCAGCCTTTGCCTCCATCATCGTATTCGCTGCTTCTTCTCTTCACCAATTTGCCGCAAGGAATGGATGTAGCGATTCATATACGGTAAGCTTGCATGATCGCTTTTGTATTAATCTACCTGCTAACGCAATTGCAAGACGACCCCTTGCCGCTCAGAACGGTGATCAACATCACCCGCCGGCGATCCTTTGCGTGTGTACAACTGCATTGAAAAGCGCCCTTGAATGACGACGGGAACGGAGAAGGCCCTTGCTTATCACAACACACGAGAAATATAGGCTTGAGACTCTTTGCACGGGGACCTCCAGGGACTCGAAGGCGACGCTTGGGGAAAACGCTACAAGGCACTCTCAGCTCTACCGTCTCTACATGCCCCGCATTTCACCTATCCTCTTTGTCCACATCACAGGAACGGTAATAACATCTTGTTTCCACTTGATGCTATGATCCTCCGCTAACGCTTCATCTCAACTGGTTCCCAGCTATGCGTATCCTACACAACCGTTTGAATATGGACCGACCGTCAAGGCGGTCAAGGAGCATCGCGTATCCCTCCAAACGATCCAATACCCTTCCATGGACGACACCACTTTCTCACTCACCTCGTTCAACAGTGGATGGCAGCGCTCTGCGTGGAATACAGCGCGTCGGCGTTGGCAACCCCAAGTGCGGCACTCCTCGACGCGGGGCCTCGATTGTCGGACGCACTCTTCCTTCCCTGCTCCTCCCCACATCAGCCTTGTCCCTACCGATGAACAAGCCGAATGCTCCGCGGCTTAATCAACCCTCCGCACTCATACAGTCTTTCCGAATCTGATCCTCAAGGACTTTTCGTTTATCGGCCGAGTTACCCAACGGGCGAATGGAGTGCACGTGCTGAATGCCGCTGAAGACACGTCACTTCGAAGCATCTAGGCGGCAGTAGGGAGTCCTGTAAACCCGGAAACCGCATTCTAGATGCACAATCGTCCAGTTAGGAGGTAGCTCCGACCGTTAACTGTTACGAACCGAGCGCATCTAATCTGACGACACGCCCCCACCAGTTAGAGACCACCACCCTCAGAATCGTCAATGCGTATCCACCAATCAGCTTTTTGAATATCTCCGAATACTCCGCGACCACCTTGCGTTGCGCCGTCAAAAACCTCGCGCTTTCTCCAGTTGCTTCCCCTCCCAGACGTCACCAGCAGTCGCTCTCCGACTCGTCAACTACGTAAACGTTTCTACGCCCACGGGCCTGCGAGACCGAGTCTATGCTACCGCTGGTTCAGTTCTCGCTCAAAAACCTTCAGCTGGTCTCGCGGTGGCTTCGGCCTGACATATGTGGCGTCAAACAAAACGCTAGCGGGAACCGAGTGGGCCCGTTGCGCCCAACCCCCCCCCCCCCCCGGTGGCGGAGGAAGTGACGGGAATCCGATGAACTGTTTCCATTTCCCCTCATCTTGGGTAGATGGGCGAGTCGAGGGCGAGCGGAATGGGTTCCCGAATCTTGACGTGACAAGGAAGAGGAGCGACAACCGGGCGATTGGCTCACGAGCGGAGTGCGCTCTGTTAAGTGGTTGTGAGGCACTTAGGGCTTTGGTAACACTCGGGACTTTCCATCTCGTCATGGGTGTCAAGACCTTCTCCGTGATCGTCGGCAGCAACCTACACCCAATCCTGAAGCAGGTCATCACCACCTCCTCGCCCAGCATCGCGGATCTTTTCCTGCCACGACATCTATCACCCAGTATCCCGAAGGTTCCCTGACGTGGAGTAGTGGGCCTTCTTCCACCTCACCCATGGGAAGCCTGCCATGCTAGCCAGTCTTCACCACTTCCGCTCGTTCCTCATCACAATGTCTTGGTCGACATTCACTCTCTGGACTAGCTGCTCAAACGAAACGCGCCGCTCGACCTCGCCGATCTGGTGCTGCGTCTAGCTAGATCTACTACTGGAACGCGCGAACGCCTCAATGGAATAGGGGGCGGTCCTGCTCCTGTCCTCGTGTTAGCGGGGAGACTTCCGACTTGCCATGCCAAGCACCACCACGCAATTCCACCGACCGAAGAGACGTCCAAATCAAATGTTCGTACCTCCACGCAGTCCCTTCCAAGAAATCAAGTCACACCCTGCACGCGACAGTACTCTTAAACCTCACAGAAGACCAAAAAAAACGGTCAGCGCGTCGTCCGCCCACCGGGTTATCCAGTAGAAAACCGCCCCCGATAGTCAACTTCTCCGAGTTGCCGCTGAGAAAGTCGGGAGCCAGCGACATTGCGTGGAAGCTAGGGAAGCTGGTCGAACGGGCATGGTCTCAATGACGGGGTTTTTCTGAAGGTATACTCTATGATCCTCAAAGCGTTGTTGCCTCGCGTAATCTATCATCAGACTAGAATGACCCACAGACGCGGGCTACCGCGAGCCGTAGGATTTTTAGAGTTGATAGCAGATAGTGTGAATAAAGGGCAATATTCCGCCCCTCTTTGCGACGAGTACTTGAGTTGACCTTGAGCGCTAAAGTGCACGTCGGCGCAAACCAGCGCGACGCACGTAATATTCCTACCCTTGGAGTCTTCAAAGGCTCGAATGCTACCCTTTAACTAGCGACCTGAATGCGTCGTGAGCTGGAAAAGAACTCTGACTAAGCCTGGAGGTTTCGCACCGAAACCACGTGCGCTTCTGACTCCGGACAAGGCGGTGCTGTTGATAGCTGCTCTCTTCCCTCTCTCACCATCCCCCCTCCCTCAGCGCACTTCCTCTACAAATTACATCGAATAACGTTACGCATACTCCATCATCGTCATGAGTAGTGGGCCGACGCCGACTGACGGCCAACCGCATCACAATCCGCCTGTGGATTCCGGCTTCTCCTCGGCTCCTCGAGATGACGCCCTAAAACCTAGTCTCGACGAGAAAGCGGAATCTTTGAAAAAAGCTGTAATGTTGGTTCTCGAAGTAGGTTCGGCTCGATATAGATAGGCGAGGCTCTGAGCGCTCAGCGTGGACCTTTCGCTAGGGCACAGAGTGGCCACCTGACTCGACAGACCCCGCGGAAAGTTTGCTAAATGCCATCAATACATGCCCAAATATCCCTACGAATAACTCTCACGCGACGAAAGAACTTCAAAATGTCGTCGAAAAATATATAGAGTGAGTTCAGCGCAGCGCAATGAGCCAACAAACTAACAGCATGTCTCGATCAGAGCCCTCGACGACATTCACATCCGGCTAAGAGACGCATCTTCGAAAGCAGCGATGAAAAGATGGAAGTTTCTCCAGAGGATCAAGTCCATGACCTCCAGCCGTCCCAGCAAATGCGCCCTACTCTTCCAGACCTGTCAAGAGGACCTGTTAAAAGCAATGGAGGCTCTGAACGTAGGTCGCTGAAGTTTTGTCTCAAGTTTTGTGCTCTCATGTAGCTCTTAAAGGAACGGCTGGAGTACGAGCGAGCGAAGGGTAAGTACCGCCCACACTTTTACCACCGGGCCAGAGACTGACTTTTCATCCGCTCAGATGGCGGTTCCGCGGGAGGTCTTGAATCATTCCCAAATCTACAAAACCACTCTACTGGGCAGGGCGGGGCGGATTCTCCTGTACGGGGTCTGGCGACGGGCACCGCGGACCAGGGATCCACGTCAGACGATTCCACCCCAAACCCACTCATCCCTACCGGCCCTCT
>WSTX01002686.1:0-29956 GCA_019633405.1 Tulasnella sp. 408 | reverse complement strand
GACGCCGACGGAGAAGGTGACGAGGCAGTACTTGGCCTTGAGCACGTCGCCGGATTCGAGCTGCACGGCGCAGCCCGCGTCGTCGTAGGTGACGTCCGTGACGGTCGAGGACATGAGCAGGTTGGACGCTTTGAGGAAGGTGGCTGCTTCGTCTTGGAGGATGTGCTTGAAGCCTGGGAGAGTGCGGTGCGGGTAAGGTTAGCTGGGGAAGGATGGAGGGGAAGAAGGGGGGAGGGACGACTGACCTTTTTGGTCGACGGAGAGCAAGTTCTCGTCGCTGAACCCGCCTCTGGAAGCGTCGAAGGTAAAGTTGTTGTTGAACGAGGTGGCGATCCAGCTGGATTGCTATTTGAAAAAGGCCGTCATCAGCATGCCTGATCCTGCCCCTCCAAACGTTCTTCGGAGAGGGGAGCTAGATTCAGCGACCGACCTCGGGTGATTGAGCCCACTCCCAATCGAAGTGGAAGTACTCCGACGCCCAATCGTACTTGTTACCTTCGCGGTAGCCCATCACGCTGTAGCCGGCGCGGGCGTTCAAGTCCACCTTGCGGTTGTCGATGCGTTCGCCTTGAGAGGGATACGTCGTCCGGTCAGCACCAAAAATTCCAGCGGTCTAACCTGAGCAACGTACCTGCACCAGTGATGAGAGCATCGTAAGCGTTTTCTGCTCGGGTGAACTGATAGTATGCGAAAAGAAGGGATGTTGTCAGTCAGGTTGTGTCTCGGGTGAACAGAGGCCAGGCGGGCTAGGAAGGACGTACAGCGTCTCCGAAGTCGGCGTGCCCGTTCTCGTCGTAGAACTGGATGTCCTCCCAGTTGTTCGTGGTCGTCACGAGTTTGTGCTTGAGCGCGAGACTGTAAATGGGGTTGATGGGGCCATTACCTTTTCACAAGGGCGAAGGATGATTACATCAGCTAAAGGTGGACCCCGACGCCAAATGACAACGCCCCCGGCGCCCCTCAAGACTTCACACTTACCAGTCTGAGTACCCTGCACCCAATTGCATCCTACTTCGACGGTGTAGTTTTCGACCTTGTAACTGTGCATCCTGCCTCCGAGTTCGTCCCTCGCTTCGACGATGAGGAAGTTGTCGATGCCGGCTTCATGGAGTTGTTGGGCCGCGATGACGCCCGCAACGCCTCCACCGAGGATGAGGGCGTCGTAAGTGTCGGAGGTCCATCGGGGCGACGCGGAGGTTGGAAGGGGGGAAGCGGTCGCGAACGAGGCTAGGAAGGAGGTGAGGAGGACAGAGAGCATGGTGTGGTGTTCGTAAGAGGATGTCGTGAAGAGGGGAGGGGGAGCTCGAAGCTGGAGATCATGACTGCCCAAGTGCTGCCGTTCTTATGTGGACCGTCGAAGGTAGTGTAGCGGCTTCGGGCGGGCAAAGGATATAATGAACGGCAAGTGAAGGAAGGTAATACGGTCAGGGTCTGCAGCCTAGAGTGGCTTTGGAAATGGATCTGCATGAGAAGCAAGTAGCGTGTTTGTGTCGGTTTGTTTGCCTCGAGGATCAGACCGCCGAAGGCTTGGCTTGGCGGGGGTGACGATCGAAGCCCACGCAAGGGCGCCGTGAAAAAATGATAGACGCCTCGCTAGACAAAGTCAGGTCTACATGACTCCCACTCATCCAGATCTTTGCTACCAGTGATCTTAAACCCTCCAAAACATTAGCTGTGCCTGGGGGTCCGGACTACTTAGATGATGGGGCGTCGAAAATGAGCTCGGGCTGGCGGCCGGTATAATGAAGGCGAGCCGACGCCGAGAACAAGTAATTTTCCCTTTTTGCAAAGCTTCGAAAGCCTCGGGAGCTTTGTAGTGGGCGCCAACAGACGTAACACAAGCGTACCCTCGGCGGGCCAATGCCACAGAAGCTGCGTGTCCCATGACAGATTGTGAACTGGGGTCGAGTCACTTGATGGCGTTTAGCTGGAAGAATCGTCTTCATAAAGCAATCATTTGCATTTTGGGGCGCGTATACTGTGTGCTGTGGCTGCTCAGCTTCTCCCCGACCGTCGACTTCTCCACCCATTGGGCCAATCACGCTGCAGTCCAAGCTCCGACGGCCGGGGTGCGTGAAAACTTTGACTCGAATGTCCAAGGTGGGGAAATGAAAAGGCAAAGTTTAGGCTGGATTGGTCAGCAAATGAGTTTTCCGCGTCAGCAAAACCAGCAAAACAGGAAATTGAAGCCAAGCCACAGATTCACCGCGGAAAATGCAATCACAGCGCAAACAAACACGGGAACAACCGCAACATCGACTGGGTTCGAGCAGAAAACAGGTTGCAACCGCGGGTGAATCAACCAATCGTGTTCGCTAGATGCAATAATTCGAGGCATGCGGCGGATAATAGAATATATGTTTCGCAACGTCTCGTAGCAATCTCATGAGACGAACTCTTCACTTCCTGAGTATTTGTGATGTATTGCGACATGTCCTGGGTGAGACTGCTACGCTTTGGAACGCTGTCATAGGGGGGTCGGTTCGTTTACATTTGGTGGGTGGTTGACGAACCGAGCCGAAGTTCGGCTTGGCCCGGCGGTCCAGGGACCTTACATAACCCTTGCTGAATTGTCCACTTTCGATGTCCACCAGCTGCAGGGGCCTGTCCCGGTCCAACATAGAGACTGACTGTTTTGGGCATGTACTGGCCAAGACTCATGTGGAAGGAAATACATACCGCAAAATGAATTCTCATATGAGCCGGACGTCTCTTGCGAAGGCATTACTATTGAGCAGACTTTTCCGCCGTTTGCTCGCTCCCACCACGACGTCGAAAGGGTTCAGTAGGGCCTGGTAGATCGCACATGCTATCAACGCGTTCGATAACCTCTACTTCGGGGTTCAAACCCTTAATTCAGATAATCACACTTGGCACAACTTGGATATGTACATCACGCGATCCAAACCAAGTATCGCAGGACCAATCTGCTGGTTCTATATTATTCGCTCACTTGATTATAGGCCCCGTACTTTTAGTATAGTCAACTTTAGCAACGGAGCTCGAGAATCGAAGCAATGTGAGTCGGACTCGACCCGCTGAAATATCCTTCTGCATGAAGGTAAAACGCCAAACCGGAGAGAACGGTTCTCACGTCCATCCTGAAACCACATCAGAGTCCGGTTGGTGCATGGAGATACCTTGGAAAGGGCCTCTGTCACCATTCGAGCTAGCAATTGCCTGAAATCTCCTTCTGGCATATGAATACTACAGTAGGGGATGCGTCAAGAAGCAGCGAGACTCCGTCTCTAGAGTACCCCAGCCTTGGCTGTTCCTTTCGGAGCGATAGACATGACCTCTTTACTTATTCCCATCTCGTTTCGAAGCAATTTACCCCCTCGTAATAACATACAACATCAGCACAATGACTTTGGTCACGATGTGATAAGGCTTTAGGTATGCGGCAGAGGACCGGCGGACTGGTCAGGCTCTCTCCGAAGCTTCTTTGAGCTCTCTGTTGAAGACACACGTCTGAACGACTTCTTTAGTCAACCGTAGTTAGAGAAAAGAAAGTCGTTCCACAGTCAAAACAAACATTACTTAAAGGGGCGACGAACAAACACGCCCAAACTATCTACACTACAACACTCTCTGCGTTAGCCAACGGGTTAAGATGAAAGAAAACATTTAATAGCACATTAGTTCTATTAGGTATATGAGGGCAATCTACGTTTATTCCGAGATTCTCAAATGTCCAGCCTGAGAATGAAACATGTCAAACACTGGGACTCAAGGAATTTTCAATTTGTATAGCCCTGGATGTGCATAAGCAGCCATTTCTGCGAAAGGCATGCGTATTAGAGGGTACGAATCTGCCATGTCTGGAGCATCGCCACGCCCACGGAATCCCGCAGAGCCTCGACCCCGCCTTTTTAGCCGCCGATGTCGGTATGGATTTTAGGACCTCGCAGTAGAGATTAATGGCCTTGGCGTACTTGCCTTGGAGCCGGTAAGACTCAGCAAGACCCAAGAAAGCTGAAGCTCTGTCTTTTCTGTTGCCGACGTTGGGAAGGATCTTCAAAGCCCAAGAGTAGAGGACGTCGGCGTTGTCGTACTCGCCTAGGAGCCGATGGCTTTCAGCAAGGCCCCACAAAGCTGCGGCCCTATCATTTCTGTTGCCGAGATCGGTGAAGATTCTCGAAGCCTCGGAGTAGAGCGGCTTGGCCTTGGCGTACCAGCCGCAAAGCCGGTGCAAGTGAGCGAGCGTCAACAGAGCTGAGGCTCTGCGATTTCTGTCGCCAGCGTCGGAGTCGAGCGGAATGGTGTGGTCGTACTCTCCTCGAAGCTGATGGACTTCAGCGAGACTTCGTAGAGCCTCGACCTCGCCTTTTCTGTCGTCGAGACCATTACGAATTTTTGAGGCCCGAGAGTAGAGACGGATAGCCGTGCCGTACTTGCCCAGAAGCCGATAGCTCTCGCCAAGGCCCCACAGGCTTTGGAGCTCGTGTGCTTTGTCGCGGAAGTCGGTATAGATTTTCAGAGCCTTTGAGTAGAGTGAGATCGCCTTGTCGTACTCGCCTTGAAGCCGATGACCTTCAGCGAGACCCGAAAGAGCTGAGGCTTTGCCTTTTTTGTCTCCGGTGGTGGTGAAGATTTCCAAAGCTCCAGAGTAGAGCTCGATGGCCCTGGGGGACTCATCTCGAACTCGATGGATTTCAGCAAGAGCCCATAGAGCTACGGCGCTACTATTTCTGTCCCCGACATTGGTGCAAATCTCCGAGGCTTCGGAGTAGAGCGCGATGGCATTGTCGTATTCGCCGCGAAGCCGATGCAAATGAGCGAGAGCCAACAAAGCTGCTGCCCTGCCAGTTTGGTAGCCGTGGTCGGTAAAGATTTTCAGAGTGTCGGAGTAGAGGGGGATGGCCTTGTCGTACTCGCCTCGGAGCCGATAGTCATCAGCGAGATTTAACATAGCTGAGACTCTGCCATTTTTGTCGCCGAAGTCGGTAGAAATTTTCAAAGTCTTTGACTGCGGGATGGCCTCGTTGTACTCCGCTCCAAGGCGGTAGACGTCATCAAGATCCCACCGAGCGGCGGCTCGACCTTCTCTGTTGCCGAGGCTGGTGCATATTTCCGAGACCTTGGAGTAAAGCGGGATGGCCTTGTCGTACTCTCCACGAAGTCGATGTAGATGAGCGAGAGTCGACAGAGCTGCGGCTCGGCCGTTTCCGTAACCGAGGTCGGTGTAGCTCTCCGAGGCCTCGGAGTAGCGCTTGTCATACCTGTCTCGAGGCAGGTGGATGGTAGTAAGACTCCAAAGAGCTGAGACTCTGCAATTTCTGTCCCAAACTTTGGTGAAGACTTCTAAGTGCGGAATGTCCTTCTTGTCCTTGGCGCGAAGCCGGTAGACCTCAGCAAGAGCCCGCAGAGCTGCGGATCTGCCACCTCTGTCATCGAGATCGGTGTAGGTTCTCGAGGCCTCAGAGTAGAGCTGGATGGCCAAGCCATACTCACCGCAAAACCGGTGGGCTTCCGCGGAACCCAGCAGTGCTGAGGCTTTGCCTGGTCCATCGTCGTGCTCGGTGCAAATGTCCAAGGCCTCGGAGTAGAGTGAGGTTGCCTTCTTGTACTCGCCTCGAAGCACATGGAGCCGCGCAAGAACATGCAGACATGAATTTAGCTCCTCCGGATCCTTGAGCATTTTCGAAAGCTCAAGAGCCTTCACAAAGTGGTTAAATGCTTTCGCATGTTCACCCCGGGATTGGCACGCGTGGCCCAACCCGCGCAAATGTTGAATTGTAGATATCGTGTCTCCCGAGGTGCTTGATATAGGGGAGGTGTCTAGTTTTGGAGAGTGCATCGTCTATTCAACAACGTCTTAATGATGTCTCAATACCATGCAATCAGGTCCTCTCACCAAGCGTCTTATGGAATCTAGGCAATAATTAGCGGTCGGTCTTTCAGTAGGCTCATTTTTCCAGCAACCGTTCAGCAGCGAGCAAAGTTGGTTGGCGCCTCGATAGTCGTATCTCCCGAGTGATGGAAGCTTTCCGCCAAGGACGCGTTCGATGACAACAATGTCCTCTGTGACATCTTGAAACGGAAGAGAATCTGTTATAACCTATGCACAGCGAGTCCGTGAGCTTCGATTGCTGAAAAGGTTCAAATTAAGCAGCCTCACCTCATAGGCAATCCAGCCGAATGCCCAGATATCACTCCAGAGGCTCAGTTGGTCTTCAAGCAACAGCTCTGGCGCGGCCCAGCGGAGGGTATACTTATTTCCGGTCAGGGTTACGGTATTGTTGGAGGTACAAAAGGATACGATGGGGGACTGTGCCAACCTCGCGCGGCTTTTAACCTGCTTGATCTGGGGATTTTTCCTATCACGCTGTCTAAGACGGCGGGCGGAGCCAAGGTCCGTAATTACCGCGCGACGGTTCTCGTCGACCAGTACATTGAGCTACAATGTTTCGGACTAAGTTTCTCAAGCACTTAACAGCGACCGACCGGAACGTACCGATTTTAAGTCCCCGTGGCAAATGGGTGGTTCTCGGCTATGGAGGTATGCCAATCCCCGCGCCACATCGTCGATCTGAAACACAGCGCCTCAGACATTGAGCCGCGTCGATTCCATCAATCTTACCAGCCAGAATTTCTTCTCAATTTCCCAGTCCAAACGTGCTACAAAATCCTTCAGATTGCCGTTGGGAGCCCAGCGAAATATAAGCCAAATTTTGCTCTTTGATACATCTTCGACGAATCCTTCAAAGCGGACAATGTTTGGGTGAGATAGCTCCGCTAGGAGTTCGGCTTCCCTGATTGCCAACTGGATGAATGTGAGCGCTTTCAGAACTTTCCCGGCAATTAGCCAAAGCATTCTCACGCCTAGCGCTCGCTCGACATCCGTGTCATCTGCTATCCTCGATTTCTTTACTGCTACGTCCTGAATGATTGCAGTTTACTTATCAGTCGTGAAAGTACAGAAATGGACTACTACCGACCGTATAGAACCAATGAGCTTTTGAGACTGTTGCATGCCCTCCATAAAACGTCTCGGTTTCTTTCGGGAACTTGATCGAGGACGGATCGATTCTCCGATGTGCAAGTTTCTCGATTCTGGTCCTCTGCAAGCATATCGTCTTAATGATTGTTTGAAATTAACACCCAAGGTTCAGACGAGACGTACTAATTTACTGCTTAGCTCGAATCTATCCAGTGTACTACTCGGGTCGAGCATGTGACGCGACATGGTCTCAGGCGGAGAGGACGAAGGTGGTCGGAGGTTGTGCAAGAACCGCAGGAGTATTGCAAGACGTTTTAAAGAATAGACGGACACTTCACCGCCTCGGATCAAGTAGAGTCCCTCCTCGTGGTATATTGTCCCGAGACACGTTTCCGCAAGGTTGTTGACTTGATTACGTGTTTTCGAAACTTCGATTTGGAAACCGCATCTCCAGCCAGGCGTCAAATTTCAAACTGAGGGCGTATCGCGCAGAATATATACCTTATATTATCCACATCCAGTTGGTTTTGCAGCAACCGTTGCGAAGGTATGGGCAATGTGATTGGTTGTTGCACCGGTCCCTGATGCGAAGCTCGGTCACTCCCACGTGCTGATTGGCTGATCACCGTGGTTGCTATGAGGCCCGTTGCACGAGCCGCGGTTCCGAAAGTAGTCTAAATTGTTCGTCTTCAACTCGTCCGGTGATTATTGGCTCATCCTTCTCGACCTACGGCTCCGCAAGTCCCGCGGCACCGACATTGATCTCCAATGCGGCACCGAGCCCTTCCGGTTCACCTCACACCAGTATCTAAAACCGACTAAACATGTCCCAAATCTGGCATCCTACATACTGAGGGACCCACCATGGCGGAACGCCGTACATCCTGTTCTAACTCGCCGCTCGCTGTACCAGAATTGTGTATTGACAGTATATATGGCTAGGAGCTGTGTGCATCCGCTCGAGCTAACGAAGCTGTATATTTATGTACACTCTGATCTTGGATTCATTATTTTGACTCAATTGCAATCCCCGCAGCAGTTCATTTATCTTCTCTCACTAGGCCTACTCTTTATTGCGGTTATATGGTAAAGCATATCTGATGTATTTCGGCCGGTTCAGAGCTCCTTGGACTACGCTACAACTGACAGACCCGTCGAGGGCGCCTATTGCGGAAATAGACTGACAAACCCACCTAGAGCAGCTACAGTAACTCAAGCTGCGATATTCTCTAGCAGTAATTTAGATTCTCAGAATATCTTTCCTGTGAGGGTCGCTGATTGCTTCGGGTGCTCCGAGATCGTAAGGCCTACCCGACAACCCGGCAACCCGCCTAACGCTCATATGCTGAACAAAGCTGCGATATTCATTAAGGCTATACCGTCTAAAGCGCATCTCGATGTTGCTCGCAAGTCGGTGGCAAACCATTTATGATTTGAGCCAGGTTGCACCCCGGAGCGAAGCGGAGTTTTCTTGTAGAGATGTTCCGCAGCGAAGCAATACCATATACATTGACAACCACGGGCCTTCTTGTTAAGGTGACCAGAAAGCAAAACGGCGGCTACTAGATATATACTGAATGCATCCCTGTCGATGCAGTAATTTGCTGTACACTGGGGTGGTCAGTGTATACCAGTGTATACCACTATTATGTACACTGTATACCGCTGTAGACCAGTGTACTTCTTCTGCGTCAATTAAAGAGGTGAATATAGTCCACTATTGACTACTGGACATACAGTGTAGTACAGCAGAGATCACTGTGATGCAGTGTCCCACCACTGCATTACATTGTCCCAAATAGCTGTACGTTGTACTATGTGCACTATAATAGAATCTACTAATCACCATACCTCCACTGTAATACACTATCTTGATGCTGCCATGCACCATGTCCCCACCAGATCTCTGAGGCACACATGCCCAGTAGTCTTCTCAGCATGAGCAGTCCAGAAATAGACTACCATTATATAGTAATTTAGTAGTACAGCATAGTCCGGTCACTCTTTCCTAATCAGGATATACACTACCCTTTCGCCCTCCCCCTCCTACTTCACTGCTCCCAGCTTAATTATTCCTCTCTTCTTTTATTCAATGTACGGTTTATTTAAAGCTCATGTACGGTGTAGGTTCACTGTATTACACCATCTCAACACTGTAGCTTCCGGGAAGTTAGTGAAACAGTGTACACAACTGCCTCATTACTTCATATGGATGTTAGTCGTTGTCTTAGCGGATAAGAGAATACACTGTTGTACATTGTATTATCCTGTATTATATAAACAGGCTCTAATAGGTCATCCCATATACAGCGTACTACAATAAAGTCCACTGTGCAACAGTGGAGTACGGTGACCACCACTGTGAACGGTGTATAACTCTGTCGATGCGGAGAAACAATGATCTGAAGGAGAAAAAACAAGGTGTGGTATTCGAAGGAAGGAGGCGTGCATGCACGATACACAACCGGCTTCGTTTCGTAAAATGGCGGTACGAGGACCGGACGCTGAATGGTGAGATAGGGAATTGTGACTGGTGGGGAATTTGAATATGATCGACACCTGCTCATCCACTATAAAAACCCATTATTGACGTAGCGGGAGTCATAGAAATCAAGATCACCTAATTAAGGGTGACTCTTCATCGGTACATTATCTCTCATTATAACGCCCTAATCCGTACTTGCTTCTGTGACAAGTATGGTAGGAACTGAGGGTGGTAATAAACGCAAATCAAATACGGCTAGAGTTTGGACAGGCCTCATGTCAAAGACACAGGACGCGTTTTTCTGGAGTGAAAAGCCCATCGAAAAATTGCCACGATAAGGCAGGTGCAGCAGGGTTCTGCAAGGATTACGGCAAAATTCCCTCATGAAAAAACTGTCTTCTGTGCGCTGTGAGAGAGACTATTGCCTGTAAACGTGTTTGTGCCGTAAACCATCGAGCCACTTCCACATGTGAGCCAGTCCACTGCACTAGTAGTGGACACCAAAACACAGCCCAAGCCGTTCATCTGTGTGGAGTTTTCTATCGTGTGTCTAAACCGACGAACATGGTTCTCACCTAACAAGTTCACATTCAAACTTCCAACCTACCCCGTCACCACCTTTTTGACGTTCAGTGCGTGTTACCAATAGATCGTTAAACTTCTCCCGAGGGTACTCACATCGTCGAGGTCACCAAGACATTGGCCTCGATCAAAGTTGACCTGCAACATCCGGGCAGTGGCACACCGGCCGCACATTACCCCATTAAGTCGCCAAGGGGTCCCACGTTACATAGCTCATGGCTAAAGGGGCAAGGTGGAAAGAACAGTACTTGTCAAGTTTGCAACTGTTGTCTCATCTTTTGCCGAGGTCCAACACCGCGGCGCTACGCTCCTTGTTCTTCAAGGTCGTTGCCTGGCAACCTAGCTGCAACATTAAATATCGAGCTCGTTTACGATGGAATTACAATTTAGTTTTAAAACACCGAGGTCAGGCCCTAATACCGGCCTAAGCATGATGGCTGAGGTTCGTAATATTGGAACCGGTAGATGATGGATCTGGGTAGGGCTGTTCCGTGACCGAAGTAACCATTGCGACGCCTTTCTTTCATCCCGAGGGCTCGCTGGGCCCGAGGATGTAGGACAGGCTGAGACGTACAACCGTAATTCAAGAACGTCGTGAAACACCGAGAGTTGTCGGGACAATAGTGTTACGCTAAGTTCTCTAGCCCCTCACCGCATTATGGTGCTGAGGATGGATAAGATAGCGAGAACTTGCTCCGTAGATTGCTTTCATGGTCCGTCGTCTGACGGGCGTGCTTTCACTCGAGGTATCCATATTACCAAATAGCAATAAAAATACAATATCAAACGGAAGCCGGCATCAAGGCCTGCTCGAGTATAACGAATCAAAGGAACATTCTCTCGGTCGTCGGTCTCGTTTAAGTAGCTTGCTAGTGAAATTTCTGAACCTTGTACCACTGAGGGAAGTATACTAGCCGCTCTTGTTCTGGAAATCTTTTCCGCGGCTAACGGGGCAGCGTCTACCTCCCCTCTTGAAGCATTGGGCGATGGCTTTGCCGGCCTTTTAGCCGTCGAGGTAAGCACCTTGGAGGTATCTATATAGGTGATCGGAGAGAAGGATTAGAGACAATCGTCTAAATGACTGACGGGGCGAGAAGAGAGGCGTACCTGTAGAACTCGAAGGAAGTGTGTTCCCCGGTAAAGTACAACGTCTTGACGGGTGCACGGAGGTTATCTTGGTGCTCGAAGTAGAAGCTATGTGGATTACGGCCAGCGAAGAAATCGGTCAGGCTTGTCTGACCACGTCTCCTGGCAGCTGCATCAAAACGCACCTGGCGGGCCAGTTGGAGAACACGCCACGAGTGAGCTTGTCGTTGTACCAGCGGTGGAAGTGCATGTGCTTGGGACGGAGGATGATTTACCAGGGTACATGTGCTTGAGCAACTTCGTCGATGACCTGCTTGTCGGAGAGTTTCTCGACGCGCTCGGATTCGTTGCCCTATTGGGGGTCACGAGAGGGGGGTTTGATTAGCCACTATTCAATATAGCTGAACACCTCGCTCATTACCTGCTGTAATGGTGACGAAGTAGCTGGAAAAAGAGGGGGTGGGAGGAAAGCAGGTAGGAGGTCAAGGTAAGCAAATCGGAATAAGTGTACCAAGGCTTTTTTTTTCAACGTACATTTGGGAGCCGGGGAAGAACCGTTAATGGTTGAAGGACTGCCAGACTGGGTAGTATCCGCGTCGGTAAGGGTCGGCGTATAAGCCCATCTAACGGAAAGGATCGAAAGTCAGCCAGACGCTTGGGGATTAACCATCCAGCGAGTCGCGAGTGGATCTTTACCTCGTCGTCCCAGAACTTCTCTTCCCATTGTAAGAAGATCTACTCCGCACACGCACTTGCGTCAACCTCCGCCCCAACGTACGACCGGCTGTCGTTCGTCTCGACCAACCTTGGTGTAAGTGCCCATCTTCATCGAATTGATCGCCTCCTGCTTCCACTCGGGCCAAGCCGGCACGAACTTGACGTCCTCGGGGTGCTGCAGCACGCCCATGGAGAACGTGACGAGGGTGTATTTGGCCTTGAGTACGACACCTGACTCCAGCTTGACGGCGGCGCCCCAGTTACTGTAGGTGAGATCCGTGACGGCAGAGGATAAGAGGACGTTGGAAAGCTTGAGGAAAGTGGCTGCTTCGTTTTGGAGGATGTGTTTGAAGCCTGTTCGGTAAGGGTGGGCGGGGTAGGTAAGCACGTAACGGAAAGACTGGAAGGGGGGGGAAGGGGGGACCAACCTTTTTGATCGACAGAAAGCACGTTCTTGTCGCTTAACCTGTCCCTCGAAGCGTCCAAGGTGAAGTTGTTGTTAAACACGGTGGTGATCCAGCTGGATTGCTATTTTCAAACCGCCATCATAAGCGAGCTGAACCCTCCTCGCCGAGAGGTAACTCGGAGGAAGACGGACCTCGGGTGCTTGAGCCCACTCCCAATCGAAGTGATAGTCCTCCGCGGCCTGATCGTACTTGTCCTTGGGACGCCAGCCCGTCAGGCTGAATCCGGAACGGGCGCTCAAGTCGACTTCGTGATTGTCGATGCGTTCACCTGCTGGGGATACGTCGTCCCTGTAAGTCAGCGTTCCGTCCATCCAAGCGGGACACCCACGGTACGACATACCTGTGCGGGAGATAAGAGTTTTATACGGTTCTTCTGCACGGTCAAACTATACGTTATGAAAAAAGGCTCGAGTCAGTCAGGCGGGACTGGGACCGAAGCTTAACGAAGCTGCACGTACGGCTTCTTTGAAGTCGCGACCGCCGTGTCCCTTCTCGTCGTAGAACTGGAGGTCTTCCCAGTTGCTCGTGGTATTGGCGAGTCCGTGATTGAGAGCGAGGCTGTAGATATGGTTGATGGGGCCATTACCTATATATGGGCGAAGGCTCACGTCAGCAAGATGATCCGCCGTGGGCGACCCAAAGCCAAGAAACTTCCGACGTACCAGCCTGAGTGGCCTGCACCCGACTGCATCCGACTTAGACGGTATAGTTATCGAGCTTGTAGCTATGCATCCTGCCTCCGAGTTCCTCCCTCGCCTCGAGGATGAGGAAGTTGTCGATGCCGGCTTGTGGAGTTCCACCGCGATGACGCTCGTGACGCCTCCTAAGATCCAGACGTTGACGTTGTGAGCTTCAGAAGTCTCTTGTGTTGACGCGAAGGCTGGAAAGGGTGAGTCGAACGAGGCAAGTCTATGAACCATCCATGCTCATTTGTGTGCGAGGACGCGGGGGTGCCTATGGGAGCTGGGCACGTCGGCAGGAGATCTGCTAACTAGCTGATAGAGTTTAGTCCAGCCATCCGACGGGACGAGCTCCCCACTTCCTGAACGGGATGTATTGCGACACGTCCCGGGTCAGGACTCTATGCGTTGGAACGCTGCCAGAGGGGATCGGTTCGTTTGGGTTTGGTGGGTGGTTTGATGCGGCGGCACGGGGACGTTATGTACCCTCCCCGAATTGTCCGATTCCGTCATGGCGGCCGGCCATCTCCGACGGACCCCCTCCCCCCCCCGGAAAGAAGGAGCAATGAAACTGTCCATGAAAAACTTGACTGCGACGTTTAGCCTGGGATTAGTCGGCAATTGAGTTCTTGCGTCATCAAAAGCAATTGGAGCCAAGCCACAGTTCACGGAAACCGCGGAAAATGCAATAATAGACCAAAAACAAAAATGAATTTACCACAATTATTAACGAGGTTCCGGCAGAGAGCATGCTGCGACTATGGGTGTATACAACCCGACCCCTGAAGGCCGAATATTCGGCTGATAAAAATTATTTCCCCCGAAAACCTTGAAGCAAGCCGACGGGGCCGACTTCTCCCCCCCTTCTACGGATGTAGATTAATAAGGACCTGCGTACCTCGAGGTTTCGCTTTGGTGAGGGGTTTGATTGAGGATCGGATCCTTTTCACGTTCCGCGATACACATCATAGACAATTGAATTCCGACCCGCAGCGACGATAGGAGTCCTCGACAAGCACCCTGAGATTTATGAGTTGTTCCGTGAAGTGTTGGAGCCGGGAACCAGCAGCCCGACCAGCGCCCAAGGAGATTATCGAGGTGATCGAGAGGATCGCGGACATGGAGTAGACGATATGATGTTCTGGAATTCCTGGGTTTATTTGTTTGTAATACTGTACGTCCGTTTTATGGAAGACTCACGTGGTGACATTTCCTGGCAACCCTCACGGTATCCTTCGACGGTTTAAGACTAGCAGGATCGTCGAGTGAGTAGCAATCGCCAATTATTGAGGCCTTTGCATGGAAGTGAACAGCTGGGCGCTTTATCGTCTAACTGTAGCACTCTACCGGAATGAAGCTTCTATCTATACTTCAATTCAAGGCACGAACGAAGGTCCCTGCGCCGGTCTTTGACCACGTCTCAGAGACCAGCGCTTATTGAAATAGGAAAAGATGTTGATCATAAGCGAAAACAGTGCCAGGATACAAAGCCATAAGAGAATTTTAGATTCGACGAGCTCCGATAGTCAGACGGTTGGAAGAGTTCGGTTTCGACCTCTTGCACTTGCCATCGCACTTCGCTCACCTTACCGTCAAGAATAGAGCTAAAATAGCATTCTATCAGCTCTTTATATAGATCAAGCATGTAATAGGGTAGAAATGATTAACCCCTATGGCCTCGAAGGCGTGCCGCTGTCACGCCAGGCAGCCGATCCGTCAGGCCCAGCTCACCTCACCCGCGAACACCCAACCACCCAACCAAAAATAGACTCCTGACCGGTGCAAGCGGGTATAATCCATCCGCAAGAGGCTATCACAACGTAGCCTACGCTTAAAAGGCCCCGTGATTGCAATATACACGGTTGGCGTTGCAAAACGGTCTTCAGCGAGACTCCAGTGAAACCTGACGTGTCGGCCGACAACGACGGCCACACCCTTACGAGAGTTTTGCTCGATTATATGAGTAATAACTATTAAACGAGTGTTTATACCCTTATTTTCGGTGATTTGTGTAGATGAAGTGAATCCAGTGCGGTAGCAACGGCTGGAGTTGAAATCAAATTCTTCTACAGTTGTCTCTGCCTCCCCAGACGACTAGTAATTTCTATCGGTAGGACTAGCTATTAAGGTGCTAAGTGCGCCTAGAGCCTCCATGTGGTTGCTATATATACCTTTGGACGGACTTCGCCGGGGTACTAAGCTGGACCCTGACGCGTCGACCCAGGACCACAGCGGCTGCGTGTCTGATTCCATTACATGAATAGTCATTTCACCCGAATATTTGACGTGCTGTGCTGGTAAAATGAGCGAAGTGCAGTGGCAATGGTGCAAGTCAAATCCCAACTCTTCCACAGTCGTCCCGGCGCCTTCTGCACACTACTCCCTGTATTTTATTATCAATCGCGCCAGAATACGTTGACTTCTCCGAGTATCCTTGTGATCTCCTCCACTAATCCTTCGATTATCGGCCCGCCCCTCAGCTCGACGGACTTCAAGTTCATAGCCTGCCACCTCGATTCGGCCTCGTCGCTCGGTTCTCCGTGGCAACTCCTCAGCATGGAGATGAACTCCTCTTGGGACTCGGTTGTGTCAAAATCAATAGTAAGGCTCTCCATTTGTAGAAGGGGCCAATTGGAGGATCCGGGCTCTGCCGGCTGAAGCGTTGTGTCGCAGAAAGCTTGTAGGAACAACCCAAACAGCTGACCGGGAGCTGAGAGTTCCTTGAAAAAGAGGGGAGATGGAACTGCGATCAGGCGATCAAGGTCCACGTCCACGTCCACGTCTGACGGGTCGATCATCAGTCGAACCGAACATCCTGCAGCTTCCGACCCCAACATCTCCGCTAGCCAACCCAAGATCCCTTGCATCTGGTCCTCCACGTTCATGTAAAGTTCCAGCTCCATTTCACGGAAACGAATGAAACAAAAGTCGCCGTCCCGCACTTCCACTTCGATATCGGGTGATTTGGGGTCAGCGGTAAAGGAAGTCGTGTGAAGGATGTGTGCGATGGTCGGCGTGAAAAGGGTAGACTGAACGTTGTCCCCTTGAAGATCGTTACAAATGTATAGCCGACCGCGATTAGGAATGCGGATTGTTGAAAGGATGAAATTTTCTCCCCCGGCATCGAGCAAATACAGCGTCAGGGAGTCGAGCTTTGGCAGCTCGATGGGCGGAATGGCCGATGATTGAGAGCCGATGCTAGTGACCTCCCACAAACTAAGCGTTTCCAACCACGGAGAGTTGCGAATTATGTCGAGAAGCTGCAGCGTTGATATGTTCGCTACCCGTCCAAGTTTAAGGGAAATTAAACCTGAGAGATTGAGAGTCTCAACTGCCACCTGAACACCGTGCAGGGTCAGGCGTTTGAAGGTAGAAGGTGCAGAGGCTCCGCCAAAGAGGGTTATCGGGTTTGGAAGAGCGGCATTACTGGTACCGACCCAGCACAGCTCCAGACTCTCGAGGATTGGAGCCTGTACTGTAATGAGGGGTGCCAATGCCTTTTCCCAAGACTGCGGGTGGAACTTAACGGCTATCGTCAGTGACCGCCAACGCGCAATGTGCGGACCAGCCACAGCTATAAATTTTTCCAGGTTGGTTTGGGCCTTAGTGTATGCGGGGTAGTCAAGGTCGATCGCAGACGGTTTGGACAGCTCGAGTACTCGGCGAATGTAAGTCTTGCCACTTTGTGCTGAGATGTCTGTCCACAGCAGGGCGGAGCCTTCTATACACTCCTGCCATTGCCGACAGACTAAGATGAGTCTACAGCGGTCTGTTTGGGTCCTTTCTGGACGGATGACTAGCGAGAAAATTTTGCATAGGAGCTGGATTGGAAGGTCGCTGATGTTGCTGCTAATTTGCATTGATGATCTGGGATGGTGTCTTCGACGATCTATGTGAGCAAATATTACAAACTAGCGATACAATGGGCTTACCGGGAAGGTTTTAGCGACAAGGTTTGATTGAGTGGTTGCACCTGTGGTGTGTTTCTAATTGTTCTTTGCGGTGGCGGTGAGGGGGTGGGACTTACGGACTTGGGACGTAAGTACGTAGACCCATTTGGAAGTCTGGGCAGGCCTAGCCTCCCAGTCTCAGGGCGTGTCGTTGGCGGTCACGTGTTCTCAATTTAGCACCCGAGCTGATGGGTGCATGGCCAGGCATCCCCTAGAACGCACGACGGACCCACAACTTCAACCGTTAGCCCTCAGCCCATAGCCTCGCAACAGCAGCCACCATAGAAGACCCATACGAATGAGTTCGAACATCAGAAAGGAAAGTTGACAAGGCTTCAGTCATGAAAGCTTTGGACACGAAGAACTCGAATCGCTTGCGAGGCCGAAGTTCGGTGACAAAGGTTACTTCCAAAACCCTCGTAGCAATCCGACGGGGCGACTTCTGACCTCCCCTCACATGTTTGGTAGGGATTTGAGCACCTCGAAGACCCGCTTGGGTGCGTTTTTGGTGGAAGATCGGGCCATTTTCGCGTTCCGCTAGACGCTCTCAAGTCATATTCAGTCCGCCCTTGAGAGAGCTTGAGAACATGACAAACCGCACTGCTTACTTTCCTTGAGAGCAATTTGTTGCCTTTGAAATGTCAGCAGAAAGAGATGCATGGTAATGAGTTGGATGTGTGCAAGGTTTTAAGATGCTGAGAGCGGCTGCAGTTCAGATTATGGGCGCTATGGGCTCAAACTACAGTGCCGTTCCTAAGGGGAAACGCTGCGCTGATTGTGGTATATTCGATTTGTGAAAGATTGAGACTTTTACTTGATGCTACACAATACAAATTTCAAAGTTTATCTACTCCGGAATCTCCCCGGTGAGAATCCCGACCACCTTCTGCCGCCTGAGGGATTGACGAGCAGTGGCTGCCCCGTTCAAAGCGAACGTCATGACCTCCCTATTCCCAATTTGCTTTGAAATTTCAGCGGCTTGCTTGTAATAGCTTTCAGCAATAGCCCAACGATGTTGGGCGCAATGGGCAGCGGCAAGACCCAAGAGCGCGGCAACGCTCCCTTTTTGGTTGCCGAGGGCGGTGCGGATTTTCAAGACTACCCAGTAAAGCGCGATGGCCTCATCATACTTTGTTAGAAGTTGAAGCGCATGACCGAGGCCTAACAGGGCTGCTGATCTCCCCTTTCCGTCGCCGAGATCGGTCAGGAGTCCCAAGGCCTCTGTATAAAGCGGGATTGCTTCATCATACTCCCTTCGGATTGTGTGACAAAGGGCGAGATGCGACAGAGCTGAAGCTCTCTCTCTTTTGTCGAAGCGATTGGCAAAGATTTTCAAGACCGTGGAGTAGATTGGGATGGCCTTGTCGTACTCGCCTCGGCGCCGGTGCACGTCAGCCCGCCTCAAGATAGCTGAGACTTTGCTATTTCTGTCGCTGGAATCGGTAGAGAGTTTCAATGTCTCGATCCGAGGGTAGTCTTCTTCACGATTCCCCGGAGCCTTGACTTGACCTCTTCTGTCACCGACGTCGGTGTGGCTTTTCAGGATGTCGGAGTGGAGCAGGGTGGCCTTTCCGGACTCGCCGCAAAGGCTACGCAAACGAACGAGAGGCAATGGAGTCAAGAGGTTGCCCTTGTGGTCGACGTCGGAAAAGATTTTCAAAGCCTCGGAATGCAAGATGGCCTTATTGTACTTGATTCGAAGCTGGGAGTCGTCATCGAGATACCACAGCGCCTCGGCTTCGCCTTCCCCGTTGCCGAGGTTGCCATGGATTTCGTTGACCTCAGAGTAGAGCGGGATGGCTTCGTCATACTCGCCTCGGAGCCAGTGAACCTCAGCGAGACCCCACAGAGCTGAAGCTCTGACATTGCTGTCGTCGAGGTCGGTGCGTATTCCGGAGGCCTCGGAGTATAGCGGGATGGCCTTGTCATACTTGTGTTGGAGTCGATGGACTTCAGCAAGAGCCACCAGAGCCGCGGCTCTGCCATATCTGTCGTCGAGGGAGGCGCAAATTTCCGAGGCCTCGTAGTAGAGCAGAATCGCCTTGTCGTACTCGCCGCGAAGCCGATGCAAATGAGCGACAGTCAAGAGAGCTGCAGCTCGAACTTGTCCGTTGCCGAGGTTGGTACAGATTTCGGAGGCCTCGGAGTAGAGTGGGATGGCCTTGTCGTACTCGCCGCGTAGCCGATGCAAATAAGCGAGACCCAACAGAGCTGAGGCTCTGCCTTCCCTATCATGAAGGCCGGTCCAGATTTTTAGGATATCAGAAGCGAGTGGTATCGCCCTATCATACTCGCCGCGACGCCGGTATTCTTCAGCAGCACACCACAGATCCGATGCTCTGCGTTTTTGGTGGCCGAGCTGGCTAGAGATTTCTAAAGCTCGGAATTCGGCGCTGGTCTCGGATTTCTTGGATTGGGGCCGGTAGTAGAAATCAAGATCCCACGAAACCTCGGCTTGCTCTTTTGTGTCGCCGAGGCCGGTAGAGATCTTCAGGACCTCTGTATAGAGTAAGACGGCCTTATCGTACTGGCCTTGAAGCCGATGAGCCTCAGCGAGACCCAACAGAGCTGAGGCTTTGCCATTTCCGTCGCCGATGTGGGTAAAGATGTACAGAGCCCATGAGTAGAGTGGGGTGGCCTCGTCGTACTCGCCTCGAAACCGGTGGCCTTCAGCAAGACCCCACAGAGCTGTGGCTTTGCCTTTTTTGTCGCCGGTGCTGCCGAAGAGTTTCAAAGCGTCGGAGTAGAGCGGAATGGCCTTGTCGTGCTCGCCGCGAAGCCGATGCAAATGAGCGAGAGCCAACAGAGCTGAGACTTCGCTCTTCCTGCTGCCAAAGTTGGTAGTGATTTTAAGAGCGTCGGAGTAGAGTGGGATGGCTTTGTCGTACTCTCCTCGAACCCGATGAACTCCAACGAGACCACACAGAGCCTGCATTTCGCTCTTTCTATCTCCAAGACGTTTACCGACTCCCGAGGCCTGTGAGTAAAGTGGGACGGCCTTGCCGATTTCGCCTTGGAGTCGATGGATTTCAGCGAGACCCCGCAGAGCCTCAAGCTCGCTCTTTCTGCTATTGCCGAGGTCGCTGTGGATGTTCAGGACCTCGGAGTAGAGTGTAATGGCCTTGTCGTACTCGCATTGAAGCTGATGGACCTCCGCGAGACCCAACAGAGCTGAGGCTCTGCCTTTCCTGTCGCCGGTGTTGGCAAAAAGTTTCGAAGCGTCTGAGTAGAGCGAGATCGCATTGGTGTACTCGCCTTGAAGCCGCTGGACTTCGGCAAGAGCCCACAAAATTGAGGCTCTGCCTCTTCTGTCGTCGAGGTTGGTGCAGATTTTCAGGGCATCAGAGTAGAGAGGAATGGCCTGGTCGTACTCGCCGCGAAGCCGATGCAAATGAGCGAGAGTCAACAGAGTTGAGGCTATGCCATTTCTATCTCCGATGTTGGTAAAGATCTTCAACGCCTCGGAGTATAGCGACGTGGCCTTGCCGTACTCGCCTCGGAGTCGATGCACATCAGCGGGAGCCAACAGATTGGAGACTCTGCTGTCTCTGTCGTCGGCGTTGCTAAATATTTCCAAAGCCTCGGACTGCGGGATGACCGTGTTGTACTCGGCTTGAAGCCGGTATACGTCATCAAGATCCCACAGGGCTGCGTCTCCTCCTTCTATGTCGTTGAGGTTGTTGTAGATTGTCAATGCCTCGCAGTAGAGTGAGATGGCCTCGTCGTACTCGCCGCGGAGCCGATGTAAATGGGCATAGGTCAACAGAGCCGTGGCTCTGTATTTTTCGTTGCTAATATCGGTGCAAATTCCCTCGGCCTCGGAGTGAAGCAGCATGGCCTTGTCAGAAACGTCTTCAAGCTGGTGAACAGCAGCAAGTCCCCAAGAAACGGAGATTCTGCCGCTTCCGTCATCCTTGGCGAAGATCTTCAAAGCACTCTGGTAGAGTGGAATGGCCTGATTGTATTGGTTTTGGAGCCGCCGGACTTCAGCAGAAGCCCACAGGACTGAGCCTTTGCTACTTCTGTCGTTGAGACCGGCGCACATGTTCAAGACGCGTTGATAGAGCGAAATTGCCTCGCCTTTCTCACCGCGACGACAATGCTTCTCGGCGAGAGTGAACAACCCTGAGGCTCCGCTTTTTCCGTCACCGATGTTGGTAAAGAATTTCAAAACGTCGGAGTAGAGCGGAATCGCCTCGGTAGATGCACCTTGAAGCCACCGGACTTCAGCAAGAGACCACAGAGCTGAGGCCCTGCCATTTGTGTCGTTGAGCTCAGTGAAGATTTCCGCGGCCTCGGAGTAGAGTGAAATGGCTTTGTCATATTCTCCTCGATCCCGGGAGAGTCGAGCAAGAGCATGCAGACTTGAGCGGAGTTCTTCTGCATCTTTACGCATTCTCGAACTCTTAAGGGCCTCAGCGAAGTTTTCATAAGCCTCCGCATATTCACCCCGAGATTGGTACATATGCCCCAGCCTGTGCAGGCGCATAACCGTGAATGCTCCGTCTTCCTGGGTGCCAGATTTTTGGGAAGTGTCAAGCACCGGAGCGAGCATCGGCTGTTAACCAATACCTCAATTCCGTTTCAATGCCCTGCGACCCAGTTCTCTTACCATGCGTTCGATACAATTTCGGCAATATTCAGCCGTTGGTCTTCGTGTAGGTGTAGCTTCCCAACAAAAATTCATCAGTGTGCAAAGGTCCTTCATGACCGATAGATCGGCGTTATTGGCGAGTGATGGCAGCTTCCCCCCAAGGACGTGTTCCACGACAGCGACGTTCTTTATAGCATCTTGGAATGGAAGGAAGCCGGTCATAACCTATTTCCAGCGAAGCTATGAGCATATACAATGTCGAACTTAGGCAGTCCTACCTCATAGGCTATCCACCCCAATGCCCATATATCACTCCAAAGGCTCTGCTGATCTTCGAGCAACAGCTCTGGAGCCGCCCAACGGAGGGTATACTGATTCCCGGTCAGGGTTATGGTCATGGTGGAGGCACAGAAGGCTGCGTTAGGCTGCTGTGCCGACCTAGCTTGACTTTCAACCTGCCCGATTTGCGGCTTCGGGTCCTGCTGTTTGAGGCGGCGGGCGGACCCAAGGTCCGTTATTACCGCCCGGTAGTCCTCATTGACCAATACATTGAGCTACATGGTTTCAGGCTCGAATTCTCGTCTACGTTTGTCTGACGACTAGAACGTACCGATTTAAGATCCCCGTGGCAGATGGGGGGCCTTCGGCTGTGGAGGTATGCCAATCCCTGCGTTACATCGTTGATCTGAGACACAACACTTCAGGCCTAAGGCCTTGAACTCGAAAAAGCGCAATCAATCATACCAGCCAAATTCTTTCAGGGATTTTCCAATCCAAGAGGGCTACGAAGTCCTTCAAATTGCCATTGGGCGCCCAGGGAAATACAAGCCAAATTATCATCTTAGATATCTCTTCGACAAAGCCCACGAAGTAGATAATGTTTGGGTGGGAGAGTTCCGCTAGGAGTTCGGCCTCCCTGATTGTCAACTGGATGAACTTGAGCGCTTTACGAGACTTCTACGCGATTAGCTGAAGCATTCTTACCCCTAATACTCGCTTGACGTCCATATCATCTGCTATTTTTGGCTTCTTGACTGCTACGTCCTGAAAAATTGCGTTAACTTCTTGGCCGTAAATGGGATATGAAGTGTTTCACTACCGACCATCGCAAGCAGACGAGCTTTAGAAACTGCCGCATGTCCTCCATCGAGCTTTTTGGAGCCTTTTGGAAACTTGAGTGAGAAGCGGTCGATTCTTCGGTGTGCGAGTTTCGCAATTCTGGCCCTCTGTATGCAATTTTTCCGAATAAAAATTCGGAATCAATACCCAGAGTTCGAGCGAGACTCACTAATTTGGCGCTTGGCTCCATAATACTTGAGGACCTACCCGGACCCAACGCGCAATGAGACACGGCTTTAGGGCAAGAAGAGAGGGGGGATGGAGGTTGTGCAACCGCCGCAGGAGCGCCGTAGCGGTATAAAAGGATAGACGAGCGCTTCACCAGCTTGGGGGGGGGGGAAGCAGGGTCTTCCCGCTTGAGACGGAGTACACGAGGCAAGTCAGTTGATCACACGCTTCGACACTGCACTTCCGAAACTTCCCATTCACAAGCAAGTCCCTAACTGTGAACTCGGGGGATTCTCCTCTTAAAACAGGGTGCTCAAATGCTATGCAGAGAGATGGTTCCGCAGCGAGGAGGATTGGAAATGAAAACTGGAGACGCTCGACGTTTGTCGGATCTCGTGTTTGCGGGCCGAGGTGCATGTGGGTGCAGCGTGGGAGGGGAGTCTTCACTGCAGGTGGCCAATGGCGCTTACGCGTCCTCCCTGTTCCTCTTTCCGGTTCTGTCAAATTGCGCGCCATCTTTCAATTCTTCTATCAGTCGCACTTTGTCTTTTAGATCCCATCAGACATGATTCTCTGCCGCCCCTCCGCCTTTGTAACGAACCGCAATGTACTTCCAAGTCCCACTCCTCACGTCCCCTGCCATCCTTCCCCAAAGTTTCGCTCCTCCTGTTAGCGCCAAGTAGCCTATTACGTCCGACGGATCGTATTCCATCTCCAACACTTTCCCCCTCAGGCTCAGTCTTCCTCCATCGACCTCGACTTCTCCATTAAACCCGACTCCGTCCCCTGGCATGCTCAGCGACACGAATATCAGCACCACCGTCCGCGCTGTTGTTTTAGCGAGCCAGCAACAGCAACGAGAGCATGCAAGCACGGTACGGAGCCGCTGTCCGTGACCATCAAACCTGCCACCGGTAAGTTGCCCACTCAGAAACTCCTTCCCGAAGGTCGAGCGAAGGTCACCATCCCCTCATCACGCTAAAACCTAGAGCTTGCTCCGTAGATTATTTGGCCGGGGTATGATTGTACCTCCATCGTCTCGCCGAGGTAGTGTCGCTCAATTATCCCATACCACCAAATAGTAAACACAATATCAAAATGGAAGTCGACATCGAAGTCTGTGTGCGCATCGATCTCGAAGGGTCAAATCACTGCCTTGTCGTCTATCTGCCTCGTTTAAGTGGTTTTGCTCGTGAACTTCCTGAACCTTGTACCACTGAGGGAAATAGTCGGTCTTGTTCTGGAAATCCTTTCCAGCAGTAACGGGGCAGCGCCTACCGCCCCTCTTGACGCTCTGGCGATGGTTTTGCCGGCCTTTTGTCCCCGTAGATAAGCGCCTTCGAGGTATCATTGAGATGATTGGAGAGAAGGATTAGAGACCATCTGTCTAACTAGGACCGAGGGGGCGAGATGAGCGTAGAATTTGATGGAAGTGTGTTCGCCGGCAAAGTACAATGTCTTGACGGGTGCACGGAAGTTATCTTGGTGCTCGACTTAGAAGCTATATCGATCGATACCAGCGAGAATTTAGCCAGATTCGGACCGCGTGACGGCAGCTACATCAAAACGCACCTGGCGGACCAGTTGGAGAACGCTCCGCGAGTGAGCTTGTCGTCGTACCAGCGGTGGAAGTGCATGTTCTTATAACGGGGGCTGTTCTAACCGGTATTCTTGTTCTTGAGCACGCCCATCGCTTCGTCGATAACTTGCGCGTCGGAGAGTTTCTCGACGCGTTCGGATTCGTCACCCCGTGGGGTTTCACCGAGGGGAAGCCGTTATCTCCGCCGACTAAGATAGGTACTTTCCAGGACCTTCCACATTTCCCAGCAGCAGGCGGCCTGTAGATAAGATTCATACGGTCTCACTCCCGAAAGATTGTTAAGCAAAACTCGCGAACGAAGATGGCTAAGGCGGAACGTGAGTAGAGCCTCCGTCGCGTAGCAAGCACCCCATTCTCGTTCAGACAGATTTTGACTCCGATACGCTCAGAGACCCCTAATGCCGACATCGTATTTCGAGGAATCGATGGTAACGAATGCGAAGCGTTTATCATCGCGATCCGGGACCTTGCCTTCGCGAAGGGGAAAGAGGAGGATTGTCATTGGATGTTACACTACGCGACGACTCGGCTGAGACATAAGGCTCTTCGATGGCACGCCAAATTGGAGCCTTCAATTAGGAAGGACTGGGATCTATTTGTTCAAGCCCTGTTCGAAGAGTATTCTCTGATTGAAGAGGGGGTGATAGCGACTCCAGTCTGGTGAGCTTGGATCGGTAAAGTGCGCTGGGCAAACCCTGTCTAATTTTTCCTTGATTCAGGACATCAACGACATTCAGCCCTACTCTTTCTACGATCACCTTACCGGGTAATGATTGTCATCTCAGCACGGCACAACCCGTGCGCAATGAAGTCGCCCTTCCCGGAAAAGCGCAGTCCTCCGACTCCCTCACTCCAGATGACGAAGTGGTTGCTCCCATGCGAATGTATGAACCATCTTTGCCAGGATATCAAACGGGCCGACTTCGAGTCATATATGAGGAAAGACGTCAAGGGTTTCACTACATCTCCACTTCAAAACGCGCGACAAGTAACATTCAGGAGGCACTGATCGTGACTTTTATTCCCTCGTCCAAACCTCATCATATTGGGTGCTTCGTAAGTATAAGATCTCGAGCCAAAAGCATTGATTGGATGATGGATGTTCTTGAACCCTCTATAGAACTCTGGTGATCCAAAGCTCTGCATTCAGCTGTCCGGTCCTGAGCACTCAGAGTGAGTATCGCCACCTAAACATTGTCCTCCATCATTGATCACGATTGGCAATTTGTACGGGTAGACTCCATCGTCTCGCTGGCAATTCTCGCTCTGACGAAACCGTATGTGTGCAGAGTAACGGCTCTCAACAAATCTCCAATATATGGAGCATCTCATCTGATGGCAGTTTAAATGCAACGCTACCGGGTACGCCCTCATCGACCTGATAAAAACCGTCGAACAAGGACGTTCCGACCTATTAACTTGAGCTGTCTGATATAAACCAGATTTAGTAAAAAAGCCCCACGATCCCTCCTTCACCTACGGTGGGACCTGGTATATTGCTTCCGACTATTATTCGACGAGTGCGGTCTACGTGGATATCTCCGGCACCTCCATTTCGTTCGCCAGAAATTTAGACCTCAGCACGGCCAAAACTCCGCCCACTTATGTAGGACTACCCGTTGTACCGGCGGTAAGCGGGGTTTTGATTTTCTGTCGTCTTTGGCCGAGGTCCGCAATCTGATTCGCAGGCTTGTTTGGGTAGGGTATCGTGTTCGACCCGCTTTAGTTGACGTAGCGACTCCGATAAAGACCGATGTGCAATGTTGACCAGCTACTACCACCCCAAAATGTTATATCATTTTCACCAAGTTACGTCACTGCGGTACCAAAACCAATGCAGATGGTCGTTAGGACCTTCAGATATTGACCTTCTCCCTCGCCACCATTGATTCAGTCATGCCGTCTATTCAGCGTTTTCGACCCTTTGCTGCGATTTAGAACCTCCCTCTCCATCCTTGTGCGGCGGAAAACTAATGTCGAATACATGATCGTTCAGAATTGATTCCAGGACATTTAGCGGCATCACCGCTCCGAAAATCAAGTTAGCTTAAGACTTAGATTGATGACACGACTGTGATGTCACTAACGATCGAGAGATGTTTCTCAGTATAATCGCCTATGAAGGTCTGATAACCATAGGGCGGCGTGTTGGACGTGATCAGGGATTAGTGCTGAAACCTGGTTACGCTCCAAATTCTCTCAGATCTCGCCAGCGCGATCGGGTTGCCCAGCAGAACTCTCTTAAAGCCAAACCCTTCCCTAAGAAGTGCGGGGCTCTATTTTGGGCGTGATAAGGGTGCTCTTCCGTTATTAGACGGGCAGGACCGGAGTCGTATGCTCCATGTTGAAGATCGATACAAACCCGAGAGGCTTGCTTCGTAGATTCTTGGTCAGGGTATGGCAGTACATCATCTGTCTGACGTGGTGTCACTCGTATCCCATACTACCAAATAGCAATAAAAATACAGCATCAAAAATGGAAGCCGGCATCGAGGCGCGCTCGCACATCAAGCTCGAGTATAACGAACGAATCAAAGGAATGTCCTCTCGGTTCCCGGTCTCGTTTAAGTGGTTTCGCTAGTGAACCTCCTGAATCTTGTACCACTGAGGGAAGTAGTCGTTCTTGTTCTGGAAATCCTTTCCGCGGCTAGCGGGGCAGCGTCTACCGTCCTTCTTGACGCACTCGGCGATGGCTTTGCCGGCCTTTTGGCCCTCGAGGTAAGCACCTTGGAGGTATCTATAGAGAGAAGGATTTAGAGACCACGTGGCGAACGGGCCGAGAGCGAGAACGAGGAAACGTACCCGTAGAATTCAAAGGACGTGTGTTCGCCTGCAAAGTATAACGTCTTGACGGGTGCACGAAGGTTATCTTGGTGCTCGACGTAGAAGCTACGTGGGTCAAGACCAGCAACCCATTCGGTCAGATTCCGACCACGTGACCTGGCAGCTGCACCAAAACGCACCTAGCTGGCCAGTTGGAGAACGCTCCGCGAGTGAGCTTGTCATTGTACCAGCGGTGGAAGTGCATGTGCTTGGGACGGGGGATGGTTTTACCGGGGTACATTTGCTTGAGCACGCCCATCACTTCGTCGATGACCTGCTCGTCGGAGAGTTTCTCGACGCGCTCGGATTCGTCGCCCTATCGGGTCATGAGAAGGAGCGTCTGATCAGCCACAATGCAATACAGTTGAATAAATGACTCATCACTCACAGTAATGGTGACGAAGTAGCTAGAAGAGAAGAGGAACCAGGTAGGAGGTCAAGGTAAGCGAACGGGATTACTGTACGAAGGCGGGGTTTTTGGCCGAAACGTACATTCCGGAGCCGGGGAAGAACCGTGGATGGTCGAGGGATTGCCAGACTGGGTAGTATCCGCGTCGGTAAGGGTCGGCGTACAAGCCCATCTAAAGCCAAGGATCAGAACGTCTGCCAGACAACTCGGATATATCAAACCCTCCAGCAACTGAGCGGATCCTTACCTCGTTGTCGTCCCAGAACTTCTCATCCCATTGCAGGAAAATCTATTCACGCACGACAACTCGCGTCAGCCTCCACCCGCAACGTACAAGGCTGGCCCTCGTTAGTGCCCGAACCGACCTTGGTGTACGTGCCCATCTTCATCGAATCGATCGCCTCCTGCTTCCACTCGGGCCAAGCCGGCACGAACTTGACGTCCTCGGGGTGCTGCAGCACGCCCACGGAGAAGGTGACGAGGGCGTACTTGGCCTTGAGGACGACGCCCGACGCGAGCTTGACGGCGACGCCCCAGTTGCTGTAGGTGACGTCCGTGACGGTGGAGGATAGGAGCACGTTGGAAGGCTGGAGGAAGGTGGTTGCTTCGTCTTGCAGGATGTGTTTGAAGCCTGTTCGGTGGGGTAGGGTAGGGTAGGTAAGCACGGGGAGGAAAAGATTGGGGATGGGCGGGAGAGGGGGAAAGAGGTGGACCAACCTTTTTGATCGACGGAAAGCACGTTCTTGTCGCTGAACCCGCCCCTCGAAGCGTCGAAGGTGAAGTTGTTGTTGAACGAGGTGGCGATCCAGCTGGATTGCTATTTCAAAAACCGAGTCAATCAGCGAGCTTGAACCCTCCTCGCCGGGAGGGTAAGTCGGATGAAGACGGACCTCGGGTGCTTGAGCCCACTCCCAGTCGAAGTGATAGTACTCCGAGGCTTCCTCGTACTTGTCCTTGGGCCGCCAGCCCGTCAGGCTGAATCCAGAACGGGCGCTCAAGTCGACTTTGTGGTTGTCGATGCGTTCACCTGAAGAGAGTATGTCGTGCGGGTCAGTGCTCCGTCTATCTAAACGGTACATCCTCGGTACGATATACCTGCGCGGGTGATAAGGGTTTTATAGGCTTCTTCTGCACGGTCGAACTGTACGTGATCGAAGAGGATGAAAAAGGGGTCTTGTCAGTCACGCCCGGACTGGGGATCGAAGTCCCGCCCACGGTGCACGTACAGCGTCTTTGAAGTCAGGACCGGCGTGTCCCTTCTCGTCGTAGAATTGGAGGTCTTCCCAGTTGCTCGTGGTGTTGGCGAGTCCGTGCTTGAGAGCGAGACTGTAGATGGGGTTGATGGGACCTGTACCTTTATACGAGAACGAAGGTCTCGCGTCAGCAAGATGATCCGAGGCGGGCCACCCAAGAGCAAGAAACCTCCGACGTACCAGTCTGAGTACCTTGCACCCAGTTGCATCCCACTTCAACGGTATAGTTGGCGAGCTGGTAACTATGCATCCTTCCTCCGAGCTCATCCCTGGCCTCGACGATGAGGAAGTTGTCGATGCCAGCCTTGTGGAGTTGTTCCGCCGCTATGACACCCGCGACGCCTCCGCCGAGGATCAAGACGTCGACGTCGTAGTAAGCTTCAGAAGCCTCTTGCGTTGCCGCGAAGGTTGAAAAGGGGGAGTCGAACGAGGCGAGGCGCCACATGAAGATGAGAAAGAGCAGGATGCCATAACCGATCGCGACGAGGCAAATCGTCCTTTTGTGGCGTGAAATACTCCGGCGAAGACTTGGCTTCTGCACCTGCTTGGACTCCAGCAAACTTTCTTCGTCAGACCACGCCATTTTGCCGGGCTGTATAAGAGGGAAGGAGAGAACGGAACGGGGAGCTCGATCCAAAGCTAAAGAGCATGAAACACTCGATCGTGGGCCGTACTTATGTGGACCGTCAAGGGTCTGTTTCGGGGAGCGACAAACATTGTGAAAAGGGAAATTGAAGCGAACAAGAATAGTCAGGGGTTTCAGCCGCGAACGGTTTTTCGACTAGGACCGGAGGGCGTTTGTGTGGGACTATTTGCCTCGAGGATCAGAGGATGCGGTGCAAAAATAGTAAGCGCCCGATTGAGACACCTGTACAGCCAAGTCTCTAGTAATATAAAGACAAACTCGCAAACTCTTGAGCCTTTGGGTTGCTATACACAGCAGTCCGGTATGAAGGATGGGGCGTTAAGTACCGGTCAACGGTGGCGCCCGGCGGCCAATAAGACACAGGAAGAACCGCGAGCGGACGCCGAAAAAAGGAGAAACCTTCCCTTTCATAAATCGAGCCCGGAAGGCCCTAG